>VXBB01012525.1:935286-950677 GCA_013399915.1 Illadopsis cleaveri
CCAGCCAGCACTGCCTCTTCCACAGGGGTGCTCGGGCTTCAGGACAGCAACCTTCTGAATGTTAGCATCTCCTTATTGATGTCTGCACACATTAGTTCCTTCCTTCTCTGTTTGAACTGATCCTTGTCTGTCTTCCAGTGCAAGCAGGAGGTGGTACAAAATTTGACAGGGACCCCTATTGGCACAAAATAATTCGGAGCTGTTTTCACCAGAGAGGTGGGAAGAAAAGGAATTGAAGGCTCTCTCTTTCTTCCTCACCTCACTACTCTTTGCGTGGAAATCCTGATGCCTGGCATTGCCCCTTTCCTCCCCACACGCACCCAGGAGAGGTGAGGAAAGAGGGGAGGATCACTGCTGGCAGAGGAAAGGGAATGCCAGGCTTGAGGAAGCTAGTGAAAACCCTTGTAAGAGCAAAGCACATCCTAGGGAGTGTGGGGTTCAGGATTTGAGGGCACAGAGGGCATGCAGTGAATGCTGGGCTGTACAAGATGTCCCTGTCCATGCACACATCAGCACCTGCTCCCAATCCCTGGGGAAACACCTTTATGCTGCAGTGTTTAACTCAAGTGACTGCATTTGCATGTCCAGGAAAGTAATCCAATTTTGTGCTGTGTTAGTGTGCTGCATCTGTAATGAGAAATCTGAGAGCTGAACTTTGGCTTGGAAAGATATTTCTTGAAGTTGTGGTGGGTGTATTTGTTGTGTGCACATAACAGCAGTTTTTGGTAGCATATAAACATCATTTGCTTCTGTGCAAAGTGACAAAGGGCAGGTTTAGATTAGATATGAGGAAGAAATTCTTCACTGGGAGGGTGATGAGGCACTGGCACAGGTTGCCCAGCAAAGCTGTGGATGCCCCATTCCTGGCTTCAAGGCCAGGTTGGATGGAACTTGGAGCACCCTGGTCTAGAGAAAGGTGCCCGTGGCAGGAGACTTGGAACAAGATGATCTTTAAGGTCATTTCCAACCTAAACCATCCTGTGATTCTATGAAATGCATCCAAAATCGCTCTCTATCATTGTTAACATTTATCATTGCTAATGAAATTACTTACTTAATCATTTTAACCTTGATGCTACCCTGGATAAAAGACCTACGATGTATCAGAAAGGAATAACCACACATTTGATACAGTTGAAAAGATAGCCCTAATTTATTTTAGTCTGATTTATGATTAGTACTGCACTGCATGACGTGCTCTATGCTGCTCTGTACATCATTTAGGGCCCATAGGATAAATAATTGCTGGGCTCACCATCCCAGAAGCCGTGTGTCAGGCGGCCACTGCGTGTGCTGTTGTGATTTTAGTTTCCAAAAAATACGTATGGGTGTGCTCCCACCATGGGGAGATGCTGAGCCATGAAAGACTGAGGAGGTTCCAGCAGGATGGGGAGAAGACACAAAGGGGCTTCTGAAGTGCCAGGTATCAGCTCCATTGGAATGACAGAAAAGGCTCAATCAGGATTTCACACAGTTATTTTCTTTCAAGAGAGGTCACCTCCAGAATCTTTCCCAGTTGGCCACTAGAACGACTGTCTAGGGACAAGATTTCCCTAATAAAGGTGCTCAGGTAGAAAAGCTGCCTTTTTGTATTTGTGCCAGGCAGTGGTGATGGTGAAATGAGATATGCTGCATTATTTTTGGGTCTTAATTTCAATTCAGGATGGCTTTTTCAGCCATACCTTAATCACGTAGTGCATCTCCAATCTACAGAGAGGACTGGATCATTAGGATAATTAGCAGCCATTAGGAGTATAGGATAATATCAGTATAAAGCTGTGCAGATGTTCTGTATTCTTCAGGTCCCTGTCAAAGGAGGAAATTTAACATATGTCAAGTCCCATCAGTGATGTCTACTCTATTCCTGTAGCATATAGGAAGCTTGGAGGGATTCATCAAGCTAGACTCAGAATATTTTTTCCTTCCTTGTTTTCGAGTTAAAAAAATAGTTTTCTGCTAAAATATCAGTAATTTTTCTCTTGCTCCATTACCCCCTCCCAGTATTTGGACTCAAAGGTATAAAACCATGAGCTTTTGCTTGTTGTTATTTCTCACTGAATTCCAACTTGCCTTTTTGTCTCTCACATTTATTCAGCTTGTGGTCATCAACTCTGCATTATACAAACGTGTCCAACCTGTCATATTTTCCTCCAGTAAATGGAAAGGATTGCTCTGTGCAGCTGTTCCCATGTGTGGTACTTGTGACACTGGGACTGACCTTGTACACCCACCCTTGTCCAGGCTGGGACAACTGTCCACACCACATGGTCACATTTTGAATGAGAATTATACCTGTGAGACCTCTGATAGTTCTGAGTAAATCTAGGTGCTGGTGATTTTATTCAACACCTTCAATGCATTTTTTGTTGGTTTTTTTTAAGACAATCATGGCTGCTTTGTCATGTTACAATACATAATTTTAGATTGTGCTGTGTGGATTTTGCCTCTTTCTCTCCAAGGTATATTTTAAGGTTGTTGTCACTTTAGACAGCATCTCTGAAATAGATTTCCAGATGATTTGAATGGATACCAAAAGGTATTTTAAGTCTTAATGTTAGATTTAGTTCATATTTTTCACTCACTCTCTCTCTGGCTTGAAAGATGCTTTCAAAATGCAGAGCTCTGGTCCTATATCCTATGATTGGCACAAAGATTTAATAATCTCTTTTGTCTTTATGGCAGTTCCATTTGTAGCAATTTAAGCATCAGTCTCCAGTGAGCCTGAGTAAAAAACTTTATTTAATATGAGCCAGCTAAATATAATTTCCCATTTCTTTGATCTCGACTATTTTAATTTGCTTCTTATCAGGCACCTGTAGGGCTAATAGATACAGTTGATGGTGCGCTGCTTACGGACAGATCTCATTTAAGCTACATGGATTATTGTTGGTGAGATATTGCAATATTCCTCTCATTATGGCTGTGCTAGTGTAGGTTAGAGATGTTGTTGCTGACAAACATCCTGCAGCTGTTTTGGATAAGGGTTTTGCTTTTGAATCTCCTTCCAGAAACTTCTGTGAAATATAAGGAAAGGATTTGATGAACAGCAAATCTTGAGCAAGTGTCTGTTGATTAACACCAAGGATGCCTCAGTCACCTTCATGTGGGGGATTCCGGGGACATTTGTGGTGTGTAGTCTTAGCTGTGAATTGCAGACAGAGCATCCCTTCCTGAGTCTCAGAAATGAGGTAAGAACTGAGTGTGACCATCAGGTGTCCCAGCTGCCTGCTCTCACCTGCCTGTCTCCTCAGCCAGGGCCACCTTTAGCAAGCAAATTGCATCCTGAAATGCCTTTCCTGGAGACAGCTGGAGAGGAGTAGAACACTGAAACCCTCAAGTTTTCTTTTGACTGCATCACTTGTTACTAAGAACAGCAAGAGGCAAATGGTGCTTCAAATTCCCATGAGGAAAGCACCTCAGGAGCAAGTGTGAGAGCAGGATGGAAGAGCCAGGTTCAATCAATGTTTTGTGCACCCACTGGGGATTTAACCTGCTGCCTGCATTTCTCTTTGAAGAGGAGTGTTCAGAACTGGTGAGGGTAGCTCAGTGCCTGTGTCCTCCTCACCCATGCAAACCACCTGAGCATGTATTTGTAGAAGAAAAAAGCAGCTGTTCTTTCGTGCTGTAGATTTTGGTGCTTTTGTTCTGCAGTCTGATAAGGACCTCGGTGCTCATGGAGTAGAGATCAGGTGTGCACATGCACAAGTACATTATACTAATTAGAGCCAATTTGAAAACCAAACTCTTCTGCACTATTTAAAACACAATAAACAGCTTTGCTCTCTAAGTGTTAATCATCTCCTGCTGTTCAGTCTCTGAAGCTAAACCCCTCTATTCACTTCAAAACACTCTCAGTAACCAAGTGTGACATTGCAAAAAGGATTCTGAGGACTTCAGTCTGGGAAATAGCAGATGTGTTTAGGAGAATGAAATCACCAAGGTCTTTGGAACTACAAAGAAACTCCAGGCAAGAGAAGGAGAAGAAATGAAAGAAACCAGCCCTAGTCAATGGAAGTGGATGCGCTCTAAAATTAGCAGCAGGGGAGGGAGAGGAGGTCTGTGTGCTCTGAAGAGTGTCTCCCACAGGGAGCAGTCCTGCAGCTGGGGATGTGGGGTGCTGCTGGAGCCTTGGACCCTCCCTGGGGTGAGGCTTGCAGGTGATCTCCAGTGGCAGAGGGAGTCATCCTGCCTCTCCCAGCTCCAGCCCTCTCAGCCACTCTGGAGATCAGATTCTGCTACACCATCAGCTGTGTGAGATGGAGTGTGTTATTAAGCTGAACCTAGACATAAAGAAAGGGTTGAGAAATTGCTGCAATTGCTGACCCATGCATTTATTATAATTGAGTCCATTAGCCTTAATTTTATAATTTCTAAATTAGCTTTTCAGATTTACAAATGGCCTTAATTGCTTCGTGGAGGGAGTTGGGCTTTAACAAAGCTAAATGCCTGAAAACTGTATCAGTTACATCAGAATCAGTGGGTTCGTTTGTAACATAATGCCTCCAATTTAGATCAAGCAAATTGTTTAGAAAATGCATTGTTGAAGCATCAAAGTTACTTAAAGTGATTCTCGCTAGGAAGAAAAGCCCCAAACCTCAACTGGAAGTTTTCCCAGGCAGATTCCTCTTT
The DNA here is from genome assembly GCA_013399915.1 of Illadopsis cleaveri. Lineage (NCBI taxonomy): Eukaryota > Metazoa > Chordata > Aves > Passeriformes > Timaliidae > Illadopsis > Illadopsis cleaveri. The sequence continues at coordinate 939,916 of VXBB01012525.1, forward strand.
ATGAATGCTAAGCATTGACTTGAAGCACTATTTTTGTGTTTACAAAAGGTGTTAGTATGCAAACATCAAACCTGATATTATCTCTCTTGACTAAGAGTAGCCTCTCTGTATCAAAGTTCTCATCCAGAATTTGGGGTCATTCTCTAGAATTTTCATGCCAATCTGTGAAGTTCTGTATTGATATTATAAACTTCATTGTGGCTTACTTTTGGACCTGATGGAAGGATGTCCCAGTTTCTATTCCCACATCCTGGTTGGTGAGGGACATCTAGATGGGAGATGTTTGATATAGAGATGCATATCACAGGTTTTGGAAAACATGTTCTTAGGGAACACTGCTGGAAAGTACAAATCCCTAATCTTTATTTATCTGTACAAATCCAAAAGGAGCCCATTAAGAGATGTGGTTTCAGAGCGCTGATGGGCTCTGCCTAGTGGACACAGCTGTAAGGAAGTAGACAATGAAACCTCAGTTGTCTTCCAACCTGTATTGTTGTGTTTTCGGATTTTTTTTATGCATAGAAATGCAAAAAAAACCCCCATCAGTTTTAAAACCTTGCTTTTATTTTGAGTACATTGCTGAGACTTGAATTCAGTCCAGCTGGCACATTGCCTCAAACAACTGTTGCTGGTGTCCCTCTCCTGAGAGGAATCTTTTCTGATTTTTTCCTCGTTATTGAGAAACACCAGGCTCTGACACTGAAACACCTTTGATGCTAATATCTACAAGAATATTTTATCATTTTTCCTGGAATTTTGCTGTTTGGCCTCCTTCACAGGTGGCATTTCCTGAAGGTGCTGTGGAGTGTCACTGACTGTATGCAGGATCAGCTCCTGCGGTCACAAAATTCCTGCTGTGCTGAACTTCTTAGAGCAAGTTGTTAAGGCTGAAATTTTATTTCTCAATGCTTCTATTCAAAGTAGGAAGGGATATGAATTAGAAGTTGTAGTTGTCTCATCTTTATCTAGAGGAAGTAAATTGAGGGGAGTAGAAAAACAAGGCTTGAAAAGTAATTTATTCAAAAGAAAGGAGAATTTTACATATTTGGGGTTGTTAATATGCAGCAGTAGTGTCTGTGCTTGAGAAGAAAGTGAACACAGAGACTTCAGCAGACAGCTCTGGCACAACATGTGACATTATGGTATGTTTGATTGTCAGTAGTACTCCGGGACAGACAAGACCAAATTACACACGTTTTTATGTGAAGGTTCCTTTTCAGACCTGAGTGCTTTGATTGAAGCTTAGAAACTGAACTCAGTTCTAAAGTAGGCAGCAACAAGAGGTGCAGCTGGATTAAATACCTTTTCCCCTTCTACCTTCCATTTCAAAATATCCATGCTTTTCTCCTCTTCTGCATTAGGATTCCACATTCCCCCCCTTACTCCCCCCAAAAACTCCCTCCTCTATGAATAATTTGATGATGGAGGTATTGTTGAAGATAAACAGCAGAGGCTGTGACCTAGTCTGAACTTCCACATTATTGGCTATTTTGAGGTTGAGTCTCTCTGGCTGCATCAGAAATTTCCCCTGTGACTGGACAATCTTTTCCTGGAGAAAGTTTCATTTGAAACTATACATGTATTTCAATAAAAACTTACATTTAATGCATGCTTTTTCCAAGGTCAGGGGAGGAGAAAACAAACCTCAGATAGAGAATCCTCTGGAGTTCTGGTCCCAATGGGGCCTAGGTTATTTTCAGAGATTGTGGACCTGTTTAATGTAATTTTTATTATTATACTTTAAACAACTTATTTTGTTGCTTACTCAGTTAGTTGTGAAACTGAAATACCACTGAGAAATATGAAAAAACCCACCAAACCTCCAAAAAATAAAAACAAAACAAACCCAAACCACCTCAGGCAACTAATGTGTGGCTAACAGATAGCATTTCAGAGAGTGGTGATTTTAAAGGTGTCACCCCTGAATTATAGCATTCATGTGCAGGTGAGCTCTGCTGCCCTTCACATTTAGGGGGCTGCATTACTAATAACAGGAGCCAGAGGGAGTGGAGGGAACCTTCACAGGAGTAGCTGGCTCTGCTGTCACTGCACCAATTTCCACTGTCTAATCTTTTACCTCCACAGCCTCCATGAGAGACTGCAGTCCCCTTAAGTGCAGGATAGCAACTATTTCCCAGTGTGTGAGGATGTGTCCCGAACACATTAAATCTTTCAGCTCATCTTTTTCCTGTTTATCTGTTGGCCTGGAGGTTATGGCATAAATTCATCCTAAGGCCACTGAAGGCCTCTTCAGTTACAAGTACTGGAAGGAGTCTAAGAATCCATTTAAACTGTGCATGACCCTTTTGTCTTGGTCACTGACTTCATTTGATTGAGTTTTGCTTTATTTTTGTAAAAGATTGCAATGGTAGAGGCTATAAATATTAAAGGTTTAGAGAAAAGGGAGAGTGACAGGACATAAAGGGTTTCATTGAGGATCCGTAAAGACTAGAAAGGCAGTTTCCTCCTTTCTTTTACCTTTTTTTTCTTTTCCCAGCAGGAAAATAAGCAATAAGAGGTAAGTCAGGTGAAGTTCTTAAAGTTTTTCAGTACTTCTCCATTGAGTAAAAAGCAGAATTACAAGAATCTGAGCTCTGATCTATGGGCACCATCACATGAAGATGGGAGAGAAATGAATAGAGGTGGTAGTCATGACACGGCTGAAAACAGCCTGTTTGATTTGCAAGCAGTGGCAGTGCAGATGGTAATGCTCAGATTGGATGCTTTGATGGGATGATTTGTGCTGCATCCTTTGATGTCTGATAACAATCAACACCCTTTTATATCTAATAATATAGAAGCATCAGCCACAAGCTGTGATTGAATCCTGGTAAAGATGAGCTACAGGGCTAAGCTCCTCCTCCTCCTCCTCCTCCCTGCAGCTCTCCTGCCTGCTGAATCTCATCTGCCTGAGGCCTGGTTTGTGTAGAAACTCATCAGCTGGGAAAAGTTTATTATTTGAAAATTATTATTATTATTATTTGGAAAATTGGTGTGTGAGTTTGGTTTCTCCATGGCAGCACTGTGAGCTGGAAACCTCACAATTAACTGAGGGAACCTTGTATCCCNTTATTTGGAAATTATTATTATTATTTGGAAAATTGGTGTGTGAGTTTGGTTTCTCCATGGCAGCACTGTGAGCTGGAAACCTCACAATTAACTGAGGGAACCTTGTATCCCACCCAGTCCTAGATCCACTGCATCACCAGGCAGAGGAGAAATGCCTCACAAAACACACTGCCAGATTTTTCCAAGTCTCACTGAAGTTTTCGAGTTTTCCAAGTTCTCCTCAGTAGGACCTGGAAAAATCAGGCACTGAGTCTTTTGAGGCACCAGGGGTTAAGTGTTTTTTGGTATTCACCTCCTTAGAGGATTTTGGGGGAAAGGAAGAGCCCCATCCTGGATACTGAAGAAACTGGATATGAGCCCAGTTCACTTCAGATTGGGGAGTCAAGGCAAACCCCTGATGCTCCAAGTGCTCTCATGCCTGTGATGTCCCTTGGTGTCTCACCACACCAGGGCTGGGCACCTGAGCTTTGCAGCTCCTGTGTGGCACCAGTTAGAGGCTTGAAAGTCCTTTACTTGCAGCCCTCCCGGGACTTTTTGGATAAAAAACTGACAACCACTATCTTTGAGAATTAAAATTTTGGATTTAAATGGAGTACTTGGTTCTTATACTGAGAAAATAGAGGGGTCCAAGACAAATGTTTCCACCAGGAATCCATGACTTTTAGCAGGTAGAACTGCAGATGAGCTTCCTACAGCCTCAGGGATTTCCTTCAGGCTTCTGAGCAATGAAGCAAATGTGATCCAAGATGAATGTTCCCAAGAAATTGGAAAAATGGTCACTTTTTGTAGCAGTGGGGTTTTCTCTGGAGTATGGAGGTGACTTTGGGGACATTCAAGACAGTGACTCCCATGGAAATGATGTCAGGGTGAACACAGGGATGGTACAGCTTGGTTACATCAGAGTATCAGGACTGCCTCCCTATTTCTCCCAGCATAATGAAAGTGGAGAGGGGATGTGAATTGCTGTCTATAAATACATCGGAGAAGTAAACACCAGGGAGAGAAGGGAAAGGAGCTAGTTCAGCTAGAGGACACTGCTGGCACGAGAACAAATTGGTAATAAACTGGCCGTGAATAAATTTGAGATGGAAATTAGAAGCAGCTTTCTAATCAGTAAAAAGGTGAGGTTCTGGAAAAGCCTTTCGCTGGGATTTTGGGAGCAAATCCCTGCCTATTTTGCAGATGGATCTTAATCAATTTATTAATGTGATTGTGTGATGTGGTTGTCTCTACTATCAAGGGACTGGGCTCCTCGACCTATACATCCCTTTAGTGCTGTGTGCCTACATGTTATATTTAGTAATTCCCTCTGAATTGCCAACGTGCACTGAGCAGAGAGAAATGCTGTATTCTTGTGATGCAATGCTATTTTTCAAAAAGTGCATCAGACTGTAAATGCACAGGGATGAGGATAGTGCTGGGCACCTTTTTATTTAACCTACTTTGAAATGAAACCCGGGTGCTAAACGGCTTTAGTCACTCAGAGGGTATTGGCCATATCTCTCCACACTCCATTACTAACTTAATTTCTGCAACTTGTGCTTCCAAAAAATATTGACTGCTTAGGACTGGAAGTGGTAGAGGATATATAATATTCAAGGTTGCTCTATGATTAAGGATAGCAAGCTGCCATCACATACTCTACGCGTTAGCACAGCCTTGTCCACAAAAAGACCAGACACTAATCATTACTCTTCTACTTCCCATGGTGGTAGACACTTCAAGCAATAGAGAGAGCAATTTCTTACTTAAAAATTGGTTTACTGGTTTTCGTTCGAGCATCTGGAACCATCACTCTTGGATCCCTCCCTTCACATCAGCTGATTGACAATTGCAATGGAAAAAGGGGTTGGCCGCTAAAAAAAGCCCCAGACCCCTCTCCCTAGTTTTGTACTTGGGAATGTGAGTTTTAAAGTGAATCCTGTGAGATTGATTGAATGTGATTGGCATCTGCCACTGGTACAGTGAGGAGAGGAAAGACCTCCATTCCTGACTGGGGGAAAAGCAACACCTTGCAAAAAGCTATTATTTTCCCTTATTCATCATCTCTCAGACTTCTCAACAGTAGCTAAATAACAGGAAACAAATTCTGTATTCTGAGTCTGCTTTCTGAAATGCCAAAAAGCAAATCAACAGCTTGGTTCTTCCTAGGGTAAGAGGTCTCAGAATTTAAGTCAAGCTATGATGAATATACCATAGTGCTGAAATTCCAGCAATGATTACTGATTAATGTGTAAACATTACAAACAACTAGTCTGAGGGAAGTAATTTGTTTTGCATTGAACAGAGTGCTCTGGTTGTGACTGTCAGCAGAGTCTAATACTGATCCCAAAACTCATTTTTATTTTAAAAAAGGTGTAATAAGCAGATCAAAGACTGTGAGAGAAGAAAGAAATCTAAAAAGAACCTCACATAGGTTCAGAAAATATCCTCTGCACGGAGGATTTGCAGATATGAAATGCAATTTGTTTATGTAGGTTTTAAAGGATTCTGTGCAGCTTATTGACTTTTGTGTGTAACAAAGCATTTTTCATTTGATCACTGAATTCTGCCTTGCACCCCGGTGTGGTGGGAAGCACGGCATGGCAAAGAGCTGCTCGTGCTGGCAGGTGTGAAAGTGCAGGGATAACCTTCATACCAGTCAGATCTATTTTGTGTCTCCAGTTGATAATTGCCTCAAATTTTGACAGCTGTGATACATCAGGTTTGTGACATGTCTGCCAATTGCCTCTGCAGCACACACAGTGCAAATGCTCTGCTCAGGTGTGGAGGTCGCTGGGCTGGGGCTGTGTTGGCAGTGGATGCTGCTCAGAGCACTCTGAATTAGCACTTCCATTAGCAGGAAGGAACAGTAATCTACTGCCCAAGTACCTTGAATCCGTACATCTCCTGCAATGACTGGGGATTAGCCCCAGATTTCTATATGTTCTATATGTTCTAGTCTAACCAAATTGTCATTTTTTGATGTTGGAGTCTGTTTTCCTTCTAGCCATGGGGAAGTGTTAGAAGGGAAAACGCAAACTAGATGGTGTTTTGCAGGACTTGACATTTGGAGTGCCTTTCCATCTGATGCTCTTATTCTCTGAGCTGTATGAATGACTTCATAAAATGTAGTTTATTCAGCATAATATGCAAATATTTTGAGGTTTTTTTTAAAGTCTCCATTTTTCCAGCAGAAAAAAGGAAGTGCAAACTGATGCAAGTTTAAGACTCAAAATGGAAAATAATCTCACAAACCATAAACATATCTTTTATTTGTAGGCATGTCTCATTTCATTACCTGCCAGACAAAATTAATGTGTTTGAGTGTCTCTGTTTGGTGATGCTGATACTACTCTTGAGTCCTTCAGAATCTACTCTGTGCCCTTTGCAGCCTGATGCTCCAACAACAGTAAACTGAGCTTGTGTAAGAGCCCAGCTGAGGGATTTTGACACAAGAAGTTATTTCTGAAAAACATGATGTTGAACTAATCTACCATGGGGCAGTCTCCTGCTGCACTGAATTTTCCCTGTCCCTTGGAAGAGGCTTGTTAGGAAAAGGGAGAGAGAGGGTTTCAAAGCATTACTTTGGGGGTGCTGTGGGGAGAGTTGCTGCTGCAGGATAGGGGAGAGAGAGGGACCACTGGGACCACAGCTCTACTCTGCCCCACATCTGTAAATTCCCAAGTAAGGAGTCTCCCCTGGAAAACCGTATTGGGATTTTGATTTTCAGAGGGAGAGTGAGCAGAAAGGGGCTAAGATTTCACTTGGGCACAGGCTCCTGGAAATAAATGTTTGAGGATGGTCAGCAAATGCTGTAAAGTATCTGTCCTTGGAGGCACTGTCCTCTGGGTTGCTGTTAGTTAAACCCCACTTCCTTGAAGTACATGAATTCTGTTTTCATTTCAATGGTAAAAAGTGGCAGTATTAGAAATGTGCAGCTCTGAAGCTCACAGCAGCCCTGGATGTATAACCAGGTGCCATGTTGTAGGTATAATGATGAATTTTAAAAAGGAATGTAAGCAACCGAATACTGCAGGAATTTCTGTAGGGATTTGAAAGATTTCTGGAGTAAGCTGAGTTCGGTTTTGCAGATGGTAAGTGTGAGGAGACACCTGGGACAGAGCAGGAATAGCTAATTAAAGGCAAGAAGAGTATAAAGAAGCCTGATGCTATGGGCAGAGGACATGTGGGCTCCAAGGTCTCATTTGCTAGTGAGGAGTGAGTGTTGAGCAGGAACAGAGTGCAAACTATGTGCCAGTTTGGCATCCCTTCTCCTACCTGGTGGAAGGGAGAAACGGAGGGGAGAGAGGCAAGTTGTTCCATCTCAGCACCCCGGTAAAATGGTCTGTTGAGCCCTTGGGATGGATGCACACAGAGCAGAGCAATGTTTGCAGAGGCTGAAGAAGAAATGAGCAGAGTATGTGCTGCATGAGAGAGTGGGTGAGTCACAGGCAGTGAGGGTGAAGCCCAGGCTGACCAGCCCTGCTGCAGGCAGGACAGGAGGCTGAACTACGGGCCAGGGAGATGGGCAGTGAGGCAGCAGGTCTGGAAAAGATCAGGAAAAAAAGGGATGGTGAGAGGGGGACTTCAATTTTTGCTCCATCCAAACTGCTCAGAAGCTGACAGCTGGACATCCAGGCAGGGATCAGGGAGACAGGCTAAGCCTCTCATTGGGACTTACTGAGACAGGTCCGTATTGGAGAGGCAGATCTGAGTTGTCAGCATGGAAATGGCAAATAAATTTGTGCTGGCAGCAGAGGGGGAACCAAGCACCAATCTATGCACTAATCTGTGTGGTCCTACAGGAAGGAGAGTGAGGAATTAATGGTTCTGGTGATTAAATGAAGCAGGAAAAAAATCCAAGAGGCTGACCTAATTGAGAGCGGGGAGTATTTTCCATTTAGCAAAACTCTGTAGGATTCAAAATATTAATTTTGAAATTTTGAATGCTTCAGATAACCAACAGCTTCACACTTGATAAAAGGACACAGACTCCAAAAGGAGTGTGCTAACCTGAAAATACACCCTGTCATCAAAGAGCTCTTTTCCATCGTCAGCAAAAACAATATGGCACTGATAGAAGGGCTGTGGACAGAACTTCAAAACAGAACTGCGGAACAAATGTTTTCAGCTGATTTGTTGACACAACTCCTGTGATTGCTTATCTTCAGCTCACTCATGCCAGGGTGCCTCCAACAAGCTTGGCAGGCTGTTTATGCCCTATGGAGATTTTCTTTTCATATAGTGGGATCTGGAGAAGTGGAGGAGGAAAATAGTGTGGTTGGTGAAACTCCCAACCATTGCCTTACTGCAAGTACTGCAGTCAAACATCAAAGCCCGTGGACACATTAACAGGGAGGCAAAGATCACAGAGTTCTGCCAGACCAAACTGCAGCTGCATGCAAGCAGACAGGCTGCTCCTCTCAAAGCTGTAAGGTAAAAATGAGAGAAATTCCCCTGCAATCACAGGAGGGGCACTTGTCACCATTCTGTCGTGACACGAGGAGGCTTTTAGCAGTGGTGTTGTGCTTGCAGCTCTTCAAACTCCCGTGAGATCCCTGATGTGTTTGGCAGGTGTGTAGTGGTTTGAAAGCAAAACCAATGAGACACTCCAGGCCAGAAATACAATTTAATAGGAAAAGAGAAAAAAAAAGGAAGTAAAATAAAATAAATGCAATAATACAAAAGACCGCTGACAGAGTCAGAATACAACCGGACACCCTGTTGGTCAAGGTGTTGGAAACAGTCCAAAAGTAAGCCCTCCTGGAGTGGCAGGTGTGGTCCTGTTGGAAGTAGAGATGGTCCTGTAGAGAAAAGGGTCCAGAGATGAGTCCAGGCTTCCTTTGGGAGTCCCATGGGAACACTGGATGACTGGTGACACTTGTGGCTCCTTTTTATCTAGATGGAAATGGTTTGGCTCCTCCTCCCTGGGTGGAGCATCTCACAATGGGATGATGTAATGTGTCATGTCACTGATGAGCCTTAATGGCCCATTAACAGGAGATATCCCCATGGAGGTAGTGGAAGACTGAACAGAGGTAAGAAACAATGCCCCACCTGCTTTTAACAGCTGGCTTGTTATCAGAAAGGCAGTGACCTCCTCCCTTCTGGAGTTACAACAGGTAAAGAAAAAACACCTCCCCAACCGGGTTTCAAGAGATGGAAGAGAATAAACTTTTTTTTTTTTTTTTGGTTACAAAACCCAAGACAAGGTGAAATGATGGTGGTGGAGAGCTGGAGTGTCCTGAGCTTCTGTGTGGGGTGTCTGGGTGCTAAACCATGTGCTTCACCCCACAGCAGCTGTCAGGCCTGTGCCCTGCAGAGATCCACAGTGGAAGAGTGCACACAGTAAGGAGGGGAAGTGCTCCAGTGTCTCTGCACAGTCCTGCCAGCATTCCTGGATAAACAGGGCACATGGACACCCTGGGCTAGCAGGGCTGTGGCAGGATTGCTGGCTGAGCTGTAACTTCCTCATGCTGGGGTGCCCAAACTTGATGGGTGGAAAATGCCATCAAAGGTGGGACAACAGAACCAAGCCTAGCCAGAGCCTGCAAGTGAGTTTTAGGGCAAATCTTGTGTCTTTAGAGCATCCTTATCTTCTCAAAGCTATTTCTTAGAGGAAGGAATTCACAGAAACCCAGATGTTTGCATGCAAATCAGTCTGTCCCAGGAAATCAACAGGAAATAACAGATTTATTTAGCATTTTTCCTTCTGACCCTATTTTTCTGTGCTGACATGATTGCCTGGAAGGGCTGCAGAGTGCTTAGGTCTCCCTTGCCACAAAACCCAGCATGGTTGCCATATAATTAAACAGAAGTGCAGCAAAAATGTTGCCAAATTACCTTATGATCATTTAGTTTACAGGGGAGGGAGAGGAGGAAAAACCTGTGTAAAACAGTCACTTGAGCAGTGGTGAGAACTGTGGGTACGTGCAGAAAATGAATGAAACTTTTATTATTAACCTAATGGCTGCATGGCTGGAAGATTGCAGGTTTTTTTCTATAACAATGCCAACTGCTGTCTTTATTTACAGTATCTTAATTTTTTTACGCCTCTTGTTATGTTCTCTTTTATAAAGACACATATGAGGCTTCCAGCAGCATTAGCTCAGGGGCTGCTTTTTATATTTCCCATATTCAGTTGCAGACTGCCATGGAAACAATTCCTGGTCCAATTGGAGGACTTTTTTTTTTCTTTTTTTTTTTAAATTCTTCTTCTTCTTCTTTTTTTTTAACTTTCTCCTGAGTCCTCAGTTATTTTTATTTTTAAATATTTTGATGTGTAGGAGAAATTTTTATAGAAAGTAGCAGCAATTGACTTATGGAATGTAGTTTTAATTAAATTGCAGAAACAATATCTTCTGCAGTACTAACAAACTATATTATTAAAGTAATAAAAGTGAAAGAAACAATTTATTGATGACGAAATAGAGGGAAGAGTGAGCAGGAAGATAGGTAATGAAAAGCAAGTAAGGGTTTGGCAGCCCTCTACAGGGCAGAGTAGAGCTGGCAAAAGTCCAGCTGGAATATGTTCCCTAATTAACCTTAATTCTCCCGTTTTAAATTCAGCCTGGATGGCGACACGACATTTCTCTGTCATGTGCGTTCCTCTTGCCGAACGAACCCCGAGAAGGGATTTTGCACCGAATGGCGGGAGCGTTAGCAAATAAATTAAAAAAAAAAAAAAAAAAAAGAAAAAAAAAAAAAAAAA
>VXBB01012525.1:950688-991622 GCA_013399915.1 Illadopsis cleaveri
AAAAAAGAGAAACAAATAAATAAATAAACCAAACTGCCACGAACCATTTCGGTTCTCGAGACTACAGGATATGCTTTTAATGCCCCTGTCGGAGCTCGGCGCTCAACTGCGGGAAGTTCATTAAGGCGCTCATTAGCGCTATCTGATTCACTGCCGCAGCCTCTCCCGGGGAGCAGCTGCGGGAGCGGAGCAGCCGGGGCTGAGGCAGATGTTAATAACACTCATGTTCGGAGCATTTGGTGCTGCTCGAGGAGGGAGACAGTAAAATATCTGCGCCGTCTCCTGCTACACTTAAAAAGGAAAAAAAAAAAAAATACCAGTGAGACATAAAATAAAGCTATCAGCTCGGAATGTTTATAGTCAGTGTTTATAGATTAGTGCAGTAAGTTGGAAAATCAAACACTACAACGCACACATGAAGACCCATTCAATGAATTATTCAGGAAGATCTATTGTAAAGTGCTCCGCTGACAAGGAAAGCAAACTAATGTTTCAGTGGGTTGAACTGAGCCTGCCCCCTCTGACCTGGCAGCCTGGCACCATCAATAGCCCTGGCTGGCGGGAACTCTGTTTTCCATGTGCTCTCTGTGCACGCTGGTGGTGCCACGAAGGAGGCGCAGCTGCACCTTGGGGCTGTGCTGGAAATCCTGTGAAGAGTCAGAAAAATCGACAACTTCTCCGACAGCCAGGGGGTGGATGAGCCCGGCCGCTCCGCTCCAAGACACACCGGAGTGGCTCCACACGTGTACGTGTGGAGAGCATTTCGTGCATTTGCTGCACTGAAGGAAACGACCAAAGGCAGCAGGAAAAACAGCCTGTTCATATTTCAGCAGTACTGGAGGCTTTCCAGGTTTGTGGATATGTGTTGGCCCGTTTGAATCCAGCTTGCTGTGAATTTTTTGCATTTCTGTCATGAAAGGTGAAACTGGGACCTGAGGTGATAGAGTTTTTTTGAATTTTCACCTTTTAGTTGCTTTTCTTGTGTTATTTTCCTGTGGCTTTAGGAGGTCCACATGTGGGTGGCTGGCTGGTGCCTGGTGTCAGAGGAGTTTCTCTGCTCCTGCTTCCCACTCAGTAAAATCCCATCAATGTGGCATTAGCAAATTGTGCCTTTGGACACCACGGGACAGCTCTGCCCACAGAAAATGCTTGTGAAGGGGACAGGACTAACCACGTTGAGTAGTTTAACAAGGAGTGTTGACTTTTGATAAAAAGGTTTTGTATATGGTACCTTGTAAATGTACCTAAATTCTGGTGTGAAAGGTGGTCTCAGTGCCTCTGGACCCTCATCATGCTCAGATACTGCGTAATGGGCACCTCTCCAAAAGAAAATAGGTGATATATTAATTTTGCATGAACTGCTTAAAGCTAAAAGAGGTTTTCAGTCTCTTTGCCTGAGTATTACCACCTGGCTCCTCTTACTCACATGAGATAAATCTTCACTTCTGGCCTTCAGTGTATGGTTGAACTTGTGAATTTTTCATGCTATTTACTGTGGGGTTGTTTTCCTGCTCATGGTCTCTGTTAAATACTGATACATTTTCAATTATTTTTTCAATCTGATAAAGCTTTCAGCTAATTTTATTTGAGCTAATAAGAAATTCACCCCTCAAAAGTGTGTTTTCAGATCTTTATCTGGAATGCCAATCTCCATTGCAAATGCTGCTTTCTGCTCACCCACTGAGGCTTTGCACACTGAGGTGATGTACAACGCAGCCGAGTGACTCCAGGACTGTAGACTTGAAAAATGTTTGGTCCAGCACTGGGCAATTTTTTCCCCCTCCATATCTTTCTATTTCACATTTGAAGGTATCATTGTTCTGCGTTGATATCACAGTGTTACTTTGTACCCACAGTCTTTAATTGCTGATACTGAAAGGTGCCCTTGAGGTTGTGGTGTGGTGACAAAATACAAGGTTCTCTGCAGTGTGTGAGGAGGATTGGAGTGAGAGGGGTGTGGAAAGCCTCAGCTCCTTCCTTTAATAAATTCACTCCTGCTCTGAGCATCACTTTACTTACAACCTGTCAGTGGAGGGCTTGGCCAGAGGCAACTCTAACTGAGCCAACAGCAAATTCCCCAGTGACATGGACGTGCTTTTACTGGCATTGGGTGAATGAGTTTGTTTAATGAAAATCACGGGGGCTTTCCTACTTAACAAAGTGAAGTGCTCCCATCTCCCTCATCAGTCTTGCATGGACAGCTCACCTCGTGCCACAACCTCAAGCCCAGTTTGTGTGCACCACGTGGCTGGGATCTCTCTCTTACAAAGAAGACATATTTTAAATCTTCTTTTCTGTGCTCTGTAATTGCCAAGTTAAAACGAGGGCCAGGACCCCTTCCCGTGTCCCTGGAGCATTGGGAATATTCACCAGGGTGTACCTCGTGTGTGCTGCTGACCTTTGCTCTTGAGGGAACCTGTCCAGGGGTTGGGGTGGAAAAGAGGGTCTGGGCTGGGTGCCCTGCCCCACCCTACACACACAGCTCTGCCAAAAGTACCATTGTGACTGTGGCATGTCAGGAATTACCTGCTGCTTCTGACACGTCCAGGGACCCTGCATCATTGTGGAGCCGATTTTTACTGTGGAATCAAATCCCTTGGAAACTACTTTCTAATGGAAATGATAATGAAACTTTAATTATAACTGTGCTGCTTGGTTCCCTGAGCGTACACATCCCATTAGATGGTTTCTGCTAAGATAGTGACATCTTTCAAGTTAATTTCCAAGCATATTAAAAAAAAAAAAAAAAAGAAAATAAAAAGGAAAATATGCTATTACCTGTGACTTTACAACTGTTGGTATTTTTTCTGGGTTCATCAAAATTTCATTGGCATTAATCAGCGATGTGACCAGAGAGCAAGATATTTCCTTGGGTTATAGAATTGGACAGAAATACTTGCATGAGCCAGAAACATATTTTTTGATGAAGTTTTATATGTTTAAGTTGGAAGGAGCTTTTCAGTACAGCAGAAGGGCTTGTGCAGATTGTTATTTGGGCAGCATGCAATTCAGGTTTTATTCAGGTGATTAAGCATATTGTTCCCATGGGACTAGTAAAGGAAAAATACGGTGTAGTCTTTCCTCACTTATATCTGTATCATCATCTTATGCAATAATTTTTAAAAAAGGTTATTTAATGTATTTTTAACAGATGAGCCCTTCCATTAGCTTCAGTTGCAGGCTCTGTGGGTAAGACTTGCCATTACTGCAACCCAGAAACATGCAGCTGGAGCTAGATGACATTAACCTGTTTATGAATGAGATTATTTGTTGGGCAACTACAACCCCCAGATCGTTTCTGCATGAGAAACTGAGCAGTTTAATGGTTTGTGGACTGAATGCAGATCACTGTGTGTCTCCAGTGAGAAATAATGCAGGATAATTCTGGGTGCTGGAGTCTGATCTCTCCAGGCTTGTGCTCTGCTGGGCTGTCCACTCGTGACACCTTCTCTGTGGTGGTTTGGGTATTGCAGGGCTGTGAGCATGGAGGCAAAGAGCTGGCAGAGAGACGAACAGGGAGGGATTCTCCTCCTCAGCCTCAGCCCTTTGGGGTGTAAGGAGCTCAGGTAACGTGGCCAGCAATGATAAGCAGCTTTCAGACAGACACCTCTGTGCACTGGTGCTGGGATGCAAACAGGCAGGTCAGCTCAAGGCACAGTCTGCTCCCAGCATGTCTGTGCAGAGCAGTGCATGGTGGAGTCTGGGCTTTAGAACCCGAGTCTTTTTCCTTTTCTACGTGGACTAGCAAAAGAATAATAATAATAAAAAAGTCTTTCTGATGCTACTAGCTAAGAGGGACGGGAGAGGCCTTTGCAGCACTACAACACTGGAAACTTAGAGATTTTTCACTGTTGATTTTTGAAAAGGGGAAGAAAAAAGGCACCCCAGTGCAGGAGAATGTAAGGAAGGACGATGTTCTTAGTTTAAAATAGCCCCAGAAAGCAATCACTCTTCTTGTGGGGAGTGCAGAATTCCTGGGTACTTCTTAAGCCTGTCCTGCAGGTACAAATGTGCCTTTTAAAGTTTAACCTGCTCTGTGAACCCTGTTGGGAACCCTGTTTTCTCTCCTTGGCTTTGCTGCTGTATCTCCAGCTTGTCTGTGTGAGCAATGCCAGATTGCAGTAAAGAAAAGTTGACATTACAACTCGGAATAAAGCCTTCTTCTCTATGCAATGCAAGGGGTTTGCTTTGTAGAGATAAGGTTAGCACCTTTGGCTCCAGCACTGCCCCTGAGTTAATGATTATCATATTCCAACTGCAGAACCAGGGGAATGAGCATGGTGCCAGTAGGAGAAGATACTGGAGGGATGTGCTGCCTTTGACATGACATCAGCTGTGAGCTGAGGGCCAGATCTGTTATTTAGTGCCCACAGCAACCTCAGTGTTACTTTGAGAGCTTTCCCTCTGCTTTCATTGCAGGTTTTTATTCCAGCCATTAATTTATATAAAATGCTAGGATTGGGAGAAACAAGGGAATGTAATTCAGCCCAAATACCTTGCTATAGGGTCAGGCTTTTGTTCTTTGCTGCTAAGCAAAGTGAGAGAGGACTGAACACATGAGGCGTGGGACAAGACAGATGCAGTGTTTCCGTATGTGTATTACCTGCTCAGTGTGTACCAAACCCAGCATGTGCACAGTCCAATCCTTCTGTATTTGAAAAACTAAAAAAAAAAAATTAAAAAGTAAGAAAAAGAAGGAAAGAAAAAAGAGAGAAAGGAAAAAACATGCTGTGTATAATTCTTACGGGAACATTTTAACATCTGGAGTAGCCAACATGTGTAGATCATGTTCATCATCTTCCTAATCAGCACTTTCCTTAATGAGCTAATTGGTGGCAAGACGAAGTGGCTGCATGAATTTGGTGCAGCAGGCTGCTGCACAGTGCCTGCCTAAGCATCATGGCTCTAGCTGCCAAAATCATCCCACTGCACAGCAGCCCATCCTCTCATGGTCTCAGAGCCCCTGCTCTGCTCCCTGTCTGTCATCCTCCATGACGGTTCCGTGAGGGCTTTTTTCCCCTGAAGAGCAGTCAGGGCACCTCTGTGGCCTTGCTCCTTGCTGCCCCAGGCCCAGAAAACAGGCAGCTGTCTCCTCTCAGTGCCTCCCATCAGCACAGGCAGGATAAAAGTCAATGTGCTGTCCTTTTAGACAGAAAAAAAATATCTCCGTGCCTGACAGTCCATGCACAATGGATTATATGTCTGCACCATCTCAGGAGAGGGGGGTTTTGTCATCTCCCTTGTTCCTCTGTGCAGAGGGAGATCGTGGGAAGACCAGGAATTTGGGGAGAAGGGGCAGGCTTGCACTGGGGTGCAGGAAAAGTGGGGAGGTGCAAAGCAGATTGGCACACACCAGGTTCCTTCTGGAATTGCTTGTGCAGAGCCAAACCAGGAGAGGAACGATGTTTAAACAATACCAGGTGAGTCCAGAAAGGAGAGACACTAAATCAGAGAGGGGTTCAGAAGGGAAGAGACACAAGTTCCCTCTGCCTGCACATGGGGAGTTGGTACAGCAGGGACTGTCCCATGCACCTAGGGCAGCATGGAGTGGGCAAGCAGGACCAGATGGGGATGGGGCAGAAGCTGGAGCACTCCCAGGATGATTGGTGGTTGGCCCTGTGGGATCTCAGGGCCCTTGATCCTCCCCTGTCACCCACAGGGTGGTGACAGGATGCAGTGGGGATGCCCCTGTGCAATGCAGTCCCTGGCACAGAGTGTGCCTGCCCCACACACAGGCTTCCCTCGGGGAGCAGAGACTGATCCTGAATGAAAGCACTTTGTTATTTTATATATATTGGAGGACTTATCATTTAATAATTTTGTCCTTAACATGGTGCTGTTCATCTCTATTCATGATCTCTGGATTTGGAATGAACATGCCCTACGGAGCACGAATTTACATGGAAATTCTTACAAATCTGGGGTAAAGTGCACTTTGTGTCTGCAGTTCGAATTTCTAGACCAGAAACTTCCTTCAAACATCAATCTGTACAATTCCAGTAAAAAAATATTACCATGACAGATGAATTTTGTTTTAAATTAGACTCTAAGGTCCAGGTTTTAGGATGGAGTTAGCCCAAGATCTTTAAGGTCTCAGTATCTAATGTTGTCAGCCTAAATCCACATTTTCCCATGTACCCTTCCAAACATCCCCCCATGCCCTTCCTGCCCCACACACAGGCACCAGCATTAAAAATGCCTTAGCACCAACAGCATTCCTCCTCTTCAGGGAACAGCCTGAAATACAGAAAATCTCTGCAAAACAAAGTGCACATTTCATTATATAACCTCTAAATTGCAATTTGGAAAACAAACAGCTGCTTTTCTGGCTCCCTAAAGCCACTGTGAAGAGAGATATACTTTGTCTTACCGAGCCATCTACTGTTATCTACAGTGTTTGTGATTTCAATTGCAGTGATAGTATGGGATTAACAGAGAAGAATTCCAGCCTCTAGGTTAGGGAGCAAGGACAAACCCACCCAGCTTTCCAGGGAGGCTCCACAGAGCCTTGCAGGAGCCTGATTTTAGAAATACTGTGAAAGTGAAACCTGATTAACTGAAAGGACAACCAGATTACAACGCAGGCAGGACCAAGATTTTGAATTAAAAGTGTGTATTGGTGCACAAACTGATAAAAATAACCAAAGCTTCTTCATTTGAGGGCTTGCAGAGGAATATTATCTTTCTAAGGTATGCTTTTATAAGCATTAAACAGTTTTTGGCACTTGTAATAATCACAAGGTCCAAAAAATGAAGGTAGAAAATTGCCTTTTTCTGGGAAAGAGCACTGTTAATATTGAAATCATTAAAGAAGCCAAACTGTGTGAAGGGCATCTTTATTCCCCTTTGGCACATCATGACTTCACTTCAATCAATGTGAGCTACATCTCCACGGTTTGCTTTGTCTAAACCTGCTTTGATCAACTCAATTGCACAAATTTCTCCAGGCTCCTCCAGCAGTAAGGATGTGTGCACTAGGCTGGTCACTGGCAACCTGTCCTTATCCACATGACCTTTATGATGAAGAAATAAGATTTAGAAATGAGGTTTTTAGATGAAGAAATAGCATTCAGATCTCAGTGGATCAGCAAAAGGACACGGCTGTGAATTGCTGCCTGTCACTGGAGCTGCTGGGTTCATTCCAGCCAGCAGCACAGGGTGCCTGTTCCTTCCCCTAGCCACTGGCAGAATGTGGGAATTTCATCTCTTTTGGGGGAGGAGATCCATAAAGAAAGGACTGATGGAAGTTCTCTTTGTGACTATGGGCTGAGCAGGCTGGGTCCAGACAGGCTGGGAAGCTCAGGGCAGGAGGGGAGGTGTCAGGGGCTGCTGTTTGTTGGGAGCAGCAGGTGGAGAGAGATGGGTCTGCAACAGGGGCAAGAGGGAGATTCTATCGGCACAAAACTCCACCTGCTTTTAAGGGCTGGGGAAGAGAGGAGGTCCAGCTAGGTTTTAATCTCCTCCTGAACTGTTGTCTCTTCATTTCCCTCCCCAATTCCTCTCCCCAGTGGGAGCAGGGTGCCTCGTGGGTGGCCTCGCCTTTTCCCTTCCACCTGCCCCGGGCAAAGCAGAGGGGAAGCAGGGAAGGACACAGGAGACACAAAACCACTCTGAAATGCACACAGAGTAAATCAGGGTGTTAAACAAAACCTCTGCTCTCAGCTGGCTAATGTTTCAAAGGAAAACATTTCAAACGCTGGGAGAGATGGTGCAGTTAGCCGGTGATGCAATTACATGGCTGTAAGCTGTAGAAACTCTTTCAATGTGGCACATATTAAACCTTTCAGAGGTAGTGCTTTGATTTTTAATTTTACGCTGTTGGCAGGCAATCAGGGTCTTTAATAGTATGGGGGCCAGAGGGAAAATGTTTCAAAACAGCAAGGATCTTATCATAGTGTGCAATTAATGAATAATTATTAAAAACCAGAAATAGCTGGAAGAGGAGGCAAGAGCTGGCAACGCAATTCTCTGGTTTCAGGCCTATAATGAAATCTCAAGAGAGGGAAGTATGATATGCAGCTTTATGCAATTAAAGCTGGGATTTTTTCCCCTTAGTTGAAAGATCAGTGATCTTGAAAAATATATCTGTCACTTGGGTTTATTTTCCAGTCTTTTAATTGCCATGGTAAAGCATTAACATATAACAAATATGGATACATTCTTCTGCAAACTATGGATTTTTGGGTTTCTTTCTTTTGGGTAGTAAGATTTTGATTATTATTTAAAAAAAAAGTTTGAATAGAAGATTTTCAGCATAGTCTGAACGTGTAAATCATGGGAAAGGGCTGAAGTACTGCTCTGCCATTGCTCTGGCTGGTAAATTTGTCCAGGAAGACAGCAGAGATGAGAAGAAAAGATTCCATGAGGACATCCATGTCTGTTTGATGCCCTGCCACAGGATAGTGCTTTCTCTGTGATGCTGAGGAAATTTCCTCAGTGTGTTCCTATTTCAAATCCGTTTGAAAAAGAGAAACCAAAAGGTGCAGCTATCACTTTGTGTTACCACTGGCCTTGTTTTTCTAATCAAAAGTGAGCTTAGAGTTTGAATTTTCACTTGAGGACTATAGGACCTTCCTGCTTGGAAGTGGGGAAAACTGCTTTGCTTTTAAAGCTGCGTAACAAATCTAATAGTTAAATGTGCAACACTCATGTTTTGTCACTGGAATCCATTAGCCTGTGGCACAGCAAGAGGGCTCTGCCATGCAGGTTCCAAGAGGCATTTGCTTGAGCAGCCTCTTCTTTTGAGTATTGAACCGCATTTGCTCGCTGCTGTTTCATTATACATGAATTAAACACAGAAAAAAGTTATTTACAGCTATCAGGCATTTCTACATGCAGTGCTGAGAGGGTTTTTTCCATGAGCTGTGAGCTAGAGCAGCTCAAATCATGTGTGTGAATGTAAGTGTGTGAGTGTCTGTGTTCCTCTTGGCTGCTCCCATCCCGCGTTCCTGTCCCTGGTGTCACCCCGTGGGATTGGCACCCTGCAGGAGTGTAAGACATGGCACCCTCATGTGCTGTGCCTGTGCTCTGGTGCCTGACTGCTATTGACAAAAACAGACTGTGAACAGCTCTGAGCAGTGCTGAAAGGGGGGAAAAACTCTCTTGGTTCCTTGGAAGGCTTTCTGGCTTGAGCACACTTTTGCATATTTATTTAGACACTTTGATTGCCACGGAGCATGGCAGCTCTAAAGAACTTCATGAGCTAGGAAGTGCTTCTTGAGAAACAATTAGATTTCCCAGACACATTGCACTGGAAACCAATGGCACTCTGTCAGGGGGGACGCCAAGTTGGCTGGTGGAGCCAAGTGAAACCCGGCACAAAGGAGAGATGGCATTTTCTTGAAACTGTTTCTACAAGACAGAAGTCGATCATCAGCACTGAGACTGGTTTCTTTTGTGCTGGTGTTTTGTTTTCTGGCCTCAGGATTTTATTCTGCTTTAGTTTTCTCCTGACTCTGGTGCTGTTAATATGGTGTGTGTGAGACAGAATCCCCAAGACCCCTGTCCTGGCTGTGGGGCAGGAACTTCCCAAGAGTTGTGGGAGAGGAGATCCTTGCTGAGCTTTGCCAGCCAGCGGTGGAGGAAGCTGCTCCTCTGAATGGACAGCTGCAGGCATTAGAAAATGGTCCTTTTCTGGGGCAGAGGTTTTGCAGTCCCTGTCCCTGTTCCCAGGCTGGGTGGATGGGTGGGTGCAGCAGGTTCCAGCCAGTGCTGGGTGCCCACGAGGGCTGAGGTGTCAAACGGGAGCCTCGTGTGCTCCTGTCCTCACATCACGCTGGTGTTGAGAACAGACCCCACAGTGCCAGCAGCTCCTCCTCATCCCGGGAAATGCTCCTTTTGTTCCTGAAACATCTCCTGAAGGCAGCAGCTTTTTTTTGCTCCTTCTCCCTTTAAAGCACGGAGGCAGAGTGTGGAGTGGAGTTTGTTAGGATGTTGTATCCACCATCAGCTCCTGTCATCAATGGATAATCTTGCCGGATCTGCTGTAATGCAGTGCCAGCTCAGCAAGCTCCAAGGAGCTCTTGGGTGAAGTGCTCTCCACTTTGAGACCATTGTTGGCAGCTTATCACTTGATTTATCTCCTATTTCCAGGTGTGGGACTAGAGGTAAACTGTCATTGTGAATCACAAATTCAAGCAGAGTGAGTGAGCAGTGCAGTTTGCATATTTCAATACCACTTAATTAGAAAAAAAAAATCCCTTGTTCTGTACAAATGTACAATGCAAATCCTTTCTCTTAGTGCTTCAGATGGGTAAAATGTTCTTTTGAGTCCCACATGTCTAACGCTGCTGCTCATCTTGTTACAACAGACTTTTAATTTTGTCCCTGGGACCAGATTGGGAAGGAGCTTTTTTTAAAGCCCAACCCAGTCTCAGTCTGGGAAAGAATCCCTGCCTGCTGCTGCCACATACACAGCCCTGACACCTCTTAACCCAGCTTTGAGCCTGCTGACCATACTTATTTACTTTTTAATTAAAAAAGGCCTTTTGTCCTTGGTAATTGTGTAACTGCCCTTTCATGTCCCAGTAGTCCTAGATGAGGTTGAGCTGTGTGTCTTCCCTAAAGGTGTTCTCATTTGACTCTTGGTCAAAACCTGCTTCCAACTGCAAATTGTGCTTTTGCATGACTAGACCTTCTCCTCTAGCCACCCCTGATTTCCTTAGCCACCTCCATGAAAAACAGACTCATTTACTGGATCAGTGGGAGTAACATTTTCTTGTGGCATGCTGCTTCGAAAAAATAAGAGATTCTTGATACGATCACTGCCTTCAACCCTCCTCTCTTACCATCCCCTCTTCCCTTCTTCCATTACCCTTTACATTCCTGCGGCACTGCTGGACGGCTGCACATCCAGCATTTGCATCGTGTCCCTCCCTCTGCTCTTCATCTTGCCAGTCTAAATTGCTCCAGCAACCTCATCATTTTGATCTGCAATCATTTTGCTCCAGTAGCTCACGGCAGTGCACAAACCAAACACTCCCTTTCTTTCCAGCCAGGCCTGGTTCCTGGTGTGCTGATCTCAAAGTAACTCTGGACCTGGGAGGTTTGTGAGGAGCCAGGTGCACCAAAAGGCAGATTAAAAATTAAAGCTAGAGAAGAGAACATCCCTCTTAAGACATCATCCAGTGTTTTTTTTCTTTCAGCACTAGCCAGTTGCTACTTAAACACAAAGTTATAAAACCCCTATCCCATTATAAAAAGAAATATCCTTTAGAAAAACCAGCCAACAAACAAAAAACAAAAAACAAAAAACAGACAAACAAACAAAGAAACAATAATACCCCAAACATTATTATTGGTGTGATTTTTTTATTTCCAAACATGATTTCTAGCAGGTCTTTCTAGTGTGGCTAAAGAGACCTGCATTGTACACAGGATTTTCTCGTTCAGATCAATTTGCTAAATTTTCATTTAGTTTCAAAGTGGTTCATTTTGTTGAGGCTTCATTTTGCTCAGACTAGCAACTCAAGAGGTTTCCTGTAGCTTAGAGAGATTGCTTTTGAATTGGTACATTATTCAGCCATGAATTGTTTCTTTAGTATATGAGCAGCTGAGTGGGGCTTTTATTACAAATATGAATTTCAGTGCAGAACAACTATTATTTTTGTGAAATAAAGAATGTAAAATTAAGCACAGGTCTTCATACTATGCTGAGATGCTTTTCCACACTGTGTCCATTGGGTGTTTTTTCAAGTACAAAGCAAAAAACTCCTACAGGGCATGGTAATATGATTGACTGCAAACAAGATTTAAAAAATAATACAGTTTAATGTAGAAATGTGGCTACAGCAATAAGAATTGAAACACTTTTCCTGTTAACTGGAGATGCAAGTAAGTACATTTTGGTTTTTGTGATCAGCTACTAATTAAACAGGTTTTCAGCTGCTTTCAGCACCTGATCCTGTTGCGAAGTTCCGAGTGAGTGTAGCAGGATTTCTGCAATCACTGAGGTAATGAGGTGGCTCAGGGTAGCAGAGCAAGAGCAATCCCAGTGTTATGCACCAGCCTTTTAAAATATGGTTTTCTTCCGTGTTGTTTCTTGTTGTTTACCGGTGTACATGATTGCTTTAACCTACCTAGAATTAGTTTCTATCTCTGCAGGATTTTTATGTCCAATAAATTAACTTGGGTGTATGGAAAGTGGTAGGAAAGAAGTGCCTGGGTTTTGGAGATGCTGCCTCTGGATTTAGGGAGATGCTGTAGATGGAATATTCTTGTAGCAAATTGGGTGACATTATTTAGTTGGTGCTTGGGGTAAATTGGAGGCCTTTGTGTGTTCCAGCTGCCTTAGTAAAGAGATGGAGGAGCTCATCAGTGCCCCAGAGCAGATCTCCTGCTCTGTTTAGCTCTAACAGGCTTTAAAAGTGCAGCCACCAAAAGAGTTTTCCCTGACTTCAGAGGTAGGAGGCAGAGTTTGAAAGGTCATCCTGCCACCCCCCTCACAGCTGCCCAGGGGTCACTGGAGCACCAAGTCCTTGCTCTTGGCTCTCTGACTTTGAGGAGAGAAAAGTCCATTTTTACTCTGGTATTGTAGGGAAGAGCTGCTTGTCCTTTGCTCTGTGACTTACTGGTCAAAGAAGTTTCTTGCTGCATGGGAAGATGATTTATACTTTTTGGGCTAATCTCTTGAATACTTAGAGAAAAATTAGCTCTATTACCTCTTGGGAGTTAGGGTTTCACTCATTAGTAGGTAGAAACCTTCCAAAGTTCAAAAAAAGGTATTTGAAAATCTCTTCCCAAGATGTCTTAATTGATAGGTTTGAGTAGAAAAACTTCTTTCAAAGGAAGAGACCATTCTGGGAAGAGCACCAGAAAGAAAAGTCCAGTGGATATAACTGTGTTAACAGGGGCAGAACAGCTACTTAATTATGTAGCAATGTCAGAAGGAATAGGATTATCTTTTTCTGTCATGATCTGGGTCAAACTGAAGACCGACAGTTGAACTTAAAGTGCTATATAAATGCACAGGAAAGTTCCCAAATGCTTATAATCACCTTCTCAGTTGCTGTGAATTCTGATATTTAATGATCTTCTTTCTCTCTTTCACAGTCATATTTGTATTATATGTAAAAGGGTTATTGTAGAAGTCTTTTCACACAAGTCCTGTGTGTCCAGAGTTGGAACCAGCTGCATGAGGCTGGAGGAAGAAATGTATTTTGTAATTTACAGTAGGGTAGATTTAGTTCTTGCTAAAATCCTCTTTGTCTTCACTGTGTTCCAGAAAACATCATATTTATCACTGGATTCCAGAATTTATGTTACAAATGGCATGATAGAGTACATTTCTACATCTTGATTCTTGCCCTTTGTGTATAGAGTTTCCTTCAAAGAGCACCATTTTGTTCCTTAATTTTCTGGAAGAGAGGGTTAGAGCAAGCTGTTGGGTACTTGGAGCTCAAGCTTAATTAGTTTTCTCCGGTCTGCAATAATATCTTATGGTTCTTAGTGCTCCTTGGAAAGGTGCTACAAAAGATAGAGAGAGCTGCATGCTCCAGTTCCACCTGGAATACTCTGGTTAGCTGTGGATTCACCTCAAGGAAATAAAAGAGAGTTAAAAGGCCAGCAAAATGTACCCTGTACAGCTTGGATAAAAGAAAGGAGCACGCAGTGGTTTTTTTTCCAAACATTAAATTGTTATAAGGGAGATTATTTCAAATAAATTATATGCACCAAAATCAGCTGAGATCTTTTGCTATAGCTGGGATACAAGGCTGAGGTTGTGTTTGTGAAGGAGAGGAAGAAGTGCTGGCTGACATCTGCTGTGAGCTGCCCACCTGAGACATTTTGGAGGTTCCCAGCAACTTCTGGAAGCAAAGTGCAAATATCACAGCACAGACAGCAGGCTCTCAGACCAAATGGTGTCTGTGTGCTGGGCAAGTCCATGCCTGGGTATTTACCAGAATGCCATTTGCACAGCACATTCTCCTTCTAACCTGGAACAGGAGACTTTGAATTAGGCTGCTGCCAAGGCTGTAGTGAAGGGGAAGAATGCTCTTTATCTTGTATATATATATTCCTTGAAAAGCCTTGAGAAAGGAGGTTTTGACAGGCTCAAACTCATTACAATTCTCTGGACAGCTCCAAAATGTAAATAAAAGGAGATTCAGGTGTTAGCAGAGAAGAAACTTTGCTGCAATCAAAATACTAGAGCTCCCTGAATAGCCTTCTTGGAGAGAAGCTGCAAACAAGCCCTGTTTGCCTGGGACATTTTTCTTAGAGTGATTTCGAGGAGCTTTGCCACTACCCAGGGGTTTGATCCAAATAATCAAAGGTTAGGCCTAATTTAGAAAATAAAGCTGCCTTGTTGCTTAGCATTTACTTTATGTTTCCCCCATTGACATGCTAGCCAGAACACAATTCAAAGAGTCAGACTGGAATTCAGCCTGCAGGGCTGGGATTGCCACTGGAGATGGCTGAGTCAGAGATTCCTCCTCTCCCCACTCTTCCCAAAAGATTCCTGTCTGCCACCACCAAACACCTCATGGCTCACCCTCCTGCAGGTTATGATAATCACTGTTCTCAGGGACAGAGGAGAACAAAGAAGTGGCCTTCAGTCTGAAAGCTGAGCCCCTGAGCTGTCAGCCTCATGCCAGCGGTGCCACAGCTGCCTTCTGAATTTCTGCTCTTCCATTCCCTGGCTCCTGCTTCCTGTTGCAGATTTTGGTGGTGGAATTTGGATAACTACACATGATTTTGATGGCAATTTGCTTTGGTTTCTCTTCTCACTTAGGCTGCTGAACATAAACTCCAATTGCATTTGTTTTTTGAAGCAGCTGGCAAGCATGATCGTGCTACCATTTGTGCATCAATAATTCCATTTTCATCTCACTTGCTAAAATAGAGCAAGTTTTACTCATTTGCAAGTCTTTCGTACAAAAATCTGACTTGTATATTGATAATACATATCTCATTTAGGGAGAGGTTTGCTGATCCCCCCATGATCATCAGTTCCATATAACATATATTTAAAGTTTGTCTTTCTGGCAGAGCTCACAAGTATCTGATGTATCTGCAGAGCTAATAGAGCCTCGTTCTGTATTTGTATTCTGCAGTTGATTGTTCAATGATTTCTCCTGCTGAATTGCAATAGATGAGCTGTTTAATGTTGCAACGGCTCATTTTGTAATGTAAAAACAAAAAAACCTCTCAATTCCAAATTGTGTTTGCTAGTTAGAATGCAGAATTTAAATGAGATTTATATGGAAGATGTATTTTTCCCATTGTTTCGCCAATGCAGAAGGAAAACAGGTCTTCACTCTTTCTAAAAGAAAATCAAAACAAGCGTGGCAAGAATTTGTTTTGCAAGGAAGAAACATCAATAAAAGCTAAACCTGTTCCCTTCTACACATTTCTGTCCACATTAGTGATTTTTAAAAATACTTTCTCAATTCAGAAATAACAATTTCCAATAAGCATGTTTTTCCTGACAGCTAGAATGTTAAAATTTCTAAAAGTGAGCACTTTATATTTATTTTATCCTGTTATGCCTTCTGTTGCTGAGTCTATGAATATTTCTACAACATTCTTGATCTTCTTTTCACCAAAGTAGCCCTGATTTTAAAGGGACTTTTATGTTTTACTGGTGAACTGTGCTCAGGAATGACTCAAAAGCAGATGCTGGATTTTGTCTTTTATTGACAAACTGCATGAGATGGGCACCTGAATGAACACTCAGCCCTCGCTTCAAATGCCAAGTTGATATTTACTGTATGTTCATGACTGTTTACCCACCTCTGTGAGGGAAAGCACCCAAAAGGACATGGGAGCATAGGAAATTCTGCTGGCTTTTATGTTTTATGTTTTATGCAGCCTTGGCTCTGTTCAGAGGGTTGGGGTCCCAGGCAAAGTGCTGTGGTGTGTTGGTGAGTGATCGAAAGACAAATCCACACTAAGGGGCTCCCCATGTCACAGGAGTGCAGCCTCAGCATTGAATCATCCAGTTACAGTATCATAGATTAAAGCATCATCTCTGTGCACAGTTGTGCACATTTAGGACTGAATTATAGCTGATGAGGAGTGCTAAGATGGAGTTTGATATTGTAAGATTAACTCTGAAGAGCAAGACAAACCCCCAGTGCCGGGGCCATCCTGGAGCCACTGGCATTGGCTCCTCTGGACATGGGGGAAGCTTCTGGCAGCTTCTCACAGAAACCATCTCTGCAGTCACCCACTGCCAAACCCTTGACATGCAAACCCAACACAGAGTATTAAAACTGACGTGATTCCTTCTGGTGCTCTATGAGCATGTCTGGTTTTTAAAAGCATATCACAACTTTAATCACTATTTCGCAAAATGTCTGCTGACGTCCAGTAACAACACTCCTGTCATGGAACCTTTTTGGGTGGTTTTAGGTTTTTTTCTAGTGTTTGTGCTAGTATTTATGTATGAAATGACAGTATTTTAAAATATTTGAGAAGCAAAACTTGACCCTGCTAGGAACTGAAGATAATTGTCAGACATTTTAAATTGCTAAGAAGTAAAACTGTTAACACTTGTGTCCTCACTAATTACGTTCTGCATATCTGTGTTCCCCTGGCAACTTCTGGTGCCACTGGTTCCACTCTAACTAAGGGCTGTGGGCTGTTAGATGATGGTGCAAAGTAAAAATAGTTTATTCTTCTGAAAAGCAATGCTTGCCATTGCTTGTGGAGAAGTGTGTGATGGGATCCCCTTAAGTTGTTGTGTTACAGTGCTGCAGAAAAGATTTTGCTGTAGTGCCCTGCAAGTCCCAGATGTGTGGATCAATGATACACAGACCTGAAAATTTGTTTCAGCTCCATGTAAATCTCTCATAATCTTCCTCTTTAATGGCAGTGTTTGTGTTTCTTAACCCAATGTGCTGTTATCAGCTGCAGAGAACTGAAGTACAATGGACACTGAAGCATCATCACTCTGCAGGGAAGCTCAGGTGTTCTTCTGGGCAGGTTCCTTCAGCACTGGCTTCTATTAAAGGTCAAGTTTCTGGAAACACAAAATTGGCCTCATTCCTTGCCACTGGTGGGATATTGCTGTGCTTCAGCCAGCCCAGAGCAGCTCTCTGTTGCTAGTCAAGAGAAGAAATGTGCATGGCAGGGCAGGGAGGACCTGAATGGAGCAAACTGTTGGGTGATGCTGGGGTTTCAGCCAGAGAGAAGGATTGGGGGCATGCTTTTGTATGCCTGGTTTGGCTCAATGACACCACACTTGGCCAGAAGCTCTGAGAAGCCAGCTTGGTCTCAGTGGTCTCATGGCACCCTTAAGGGGATTTAAGGCAGGGGAGTTAGTCCAATGCAAGTGAGATGCACATTTTGGATTCTGCAGCATCTGCTGGCCTCAGTGCTGATTTATAGAGTTGCCTGTGAAATGAAGTGTCAAAAGCAACAGCAGGTGATTTTCTGATGCCATGGGGCAAATACTTGTTTGAAATTCTTCTTCATACACCTGACAACTCCAGTTATCTACAGGAGCTTTAAATAAAATTAAAAATAGATTCCCTGTGTTGTCACTGCCCCACACTTGAACACATTTCTGTTCTGAGAATGGCCACTTGCAGGAGTAACTTGTGCATCACTTTAGCATTTGGGATTTAGTGAGGCTCTTAATGGTGGCTTCAGTTGGAAGAGACACAACTTTATGTGCAACAGAACAGCAATGTATTTATTAAAATCTTGCATGTTTGGTTCATTTATTGCCCCAAGAGGCAGCTTATTTTTTCCTCAGTGCCTTTCACTTATTGCACCAGTTCATGGCACAGCAGGGTCCTGTCACCCAAGCGTGCTCGCTAATGAGACGTGGCCTCACTGCACGGTACCCTTGAAGCTGGGAGGAGCATAACGAGGATGAGATGGACCCAAATGCCTCTGAAGGCTGTGGGACTTGCTGGTCCATTGGTTTTTTTGCTGGAATCTGTTGATGGGATGTACATGGAGCTGGTTTTTCAGCTTTGTCCCAGGCCATATGCTTAAACCTTCCAGCAGTATTTACAACGATAACGAGGTTGTTGCTGGCTTCTGTTCAGTTCAAACCCATTGTGAGAAGGGCTGTGGGGTGTTTGCCAGGGCCTCTCTGTGAACACTTGGAGATTTTCCTGCCTGTGCTGGTGACAAAGATATGGTCTCACTCTCTCCTTTGCCCCTGGTTCCCCTGCAGAACCAGCAGAGGCAGGGGCATGACCTCAGTTTGCTTTGCTGGTGGCACCTGTGTATGTGGTCTGCAAGTGAGGTGGCTCCACAGCAAAGGCAGCGAGTTGCTGATGTGCAGCCATGAGGAAATCCCTGTTCTCTGGGGAGGCTGCACACAGCAGCCAGCCCAGATCCAGTGTCAGAGCCCACAGGGAACCTGAAGGTCTGCCTGGTGGCTAGAAAAACTGAATGAGAAATCCCTGGGAGATAGACACTGGCCATATCTTCTCATTTTTTCTCCCTGCCTGAGTAGGGCTAGTTTACTTATTGCCTCCTTCTCTTACACAGAAGCATTTCTGAGAGCCAAATCTGTGATTCTGAAAGTTGAGGATAAAAAAAAGGGAATTGCTGAATAACTTGAGCTTATAGAAAATTCATGTAGCAATGCATGTATTGACTTGTTTCAGTGAATATCAAAATTTATTGTCCCTTGAACTAAATATTGACATGGACAAAGCAATATCAATATTTATCTCTCAGGTTAATATATTTTATATTCACTTCAACATACATCAATATGTGCTTATTATTACTGTAATGTTTGTCCTTCAGCAGAAGAAACTTGCACGTGGTTGAGAGGGGCAAGGGAGAAGTTTGTATTAGTATTCTTTTCCTGTATTTAATCTTTGTCAGAAGTTTATCCTGCCCATGGAGCACAGTGCAGCCCTCATTCAAGCAAAACCTTTACTGATGGTTGTGACATTGTGCACTGAATACAGATTGGGTGGTGGGGTTTTGGGAAATGGGAGATTAATGGTCATGAATACACCTGTGAGGGCAGTGAAACCACCCCCTCTGTTTTACAGACTTGGTGGTGCTCCCTGCAGTGTCCCTGTACCCAGGGGCTGCCTCACTGCCCTCCCTAATGGGGACACAGTGCAGGACACAAGGGACGAGACTTTGATCTGAGACCCAGCTGTGACTCACAAAAGGATGCTGCAAGTGTTGGACAGGGGCACAGAGGTAGATCTGATAGGAACCCTGTGGCAGACTTACCTCACACCTGTGTGATGTGTGTGTGTGTCTGTGGGCCAGCTGGAACTGGATTTGTGGGCACTCTGGTGCCACAGAGAACCCAGCAGCCTGCTTGGGCCTTCTGCAATTGTGTGTGTGGGCAAGAGGAGTGTGGTCACTTCCCTGTGTCTGCAGGATTACCCCTTGGATCTGTCCCATTGCCTTTCCCCCCTTATTCAAGATCTTAGAGAGCAAGGCAGAGGTTTCCTAGAGAGATGATGACAGGATGTACAAAAAGATGCAGGCATGACAGCACTGAATATCACAAGACTAATTTATGATATACAAAGGCCTTTTGTGCTATACAGACCCTTTTATGTGGAGATACCAGTTCTGGCATAAAAGCTGCAATTTCCACAGAAGCCTTGAAGAGACACTGCAGCTCCTCTGTGGGTATTGCTTTTAAACTTTCTGACCTTAAACCCAAGGAACATGATGGGGGAGGCAATGATGGGACTGGGAGCAGAAGCAGAAGGTGTGTTCCTGTTTCCCACCTTCCTGCACTCCCTTCTGCTCATCAACAGCTCATTGCTGTTGGTCAGAGGTGGAGAGGGGGTTGAGTCACTTTCTGGACAGTGGCTGACACGAGAAACTCACCAGGAGCTGTTAAAAGCTGCAGGCTTGGGTCTGAAATTCTACCCAGCTGATCGAGGAGCAGAGAAACTGCTCCAAACTCTTCCCTGTCCTAAGAAGAACCAGTAGGAGATCCTTGAGACTGGAAAGCATGGAAGACAGTCCCTTCCTTGAGGTGCTCCAGCCTGCCTCAGTTTCCCACGTCGAGGCAGAGCAGCCTGCAGTGCTGAGGGGCAGCTGCCATTCAGGCATCACTCTGCCTGGTTTCCCTGCTGCACTCACAAGCCAAACTTGCAGCAATGAAAGTAACAGCTGTTTGTAAACTGACATTTCAATGACAATTGTCAGGAGACAAGAAGCATATGGCAGCTGACTCCTCACATGCAGGGAGCTGCAGCAGCAGAGGCACGGAGCAGCTGCAGATGCTGGAAGACAGCGCTGCATTGATCTGCAGTTGGGAAGGGCATCTCAGTGATTGAAGACTGCATTTCATGCCTTGACTCTTCTTGGAAGCTACAAAGACAATAAACTAGTGCCTTATGTCCTTATTTCTAACAAAAAGTAAGATTTTGCTGCTGGTTAAGATAATAAATGTAACATTAATACACGCCAAAACTCCACCTCCTGAAAGTAGCATTCTTGATTAGTACTTCTGTCTATTTACTTCTGTCTGTCTTTGTACTTCTTTTTTTTCCTTCTCCTGAGTTATTGGTGGATGATATTGAGACCATTGAGATCCTGATTACTGGGAAGATATCTTTGCACATGTTTTCAAGGCCATTTGTAGCAGAACCCAATAGGGACCAAGTGCTTTCCTCATGATTAGGACTGCTTTATGATGGTAAAATTAGTAATTAAATGTGGTCTTTTTTCCTCTCTTGGGACTTTTTGGCATTTCTGATGCACTGTTTGTAGATTTTGTGACTAAGCATTAGTGTCATGTTGTGCCTTTGAGAATAGACAGGCCAAGTACACAAAAGTGAAATGAAGGCTAAAAAAAGCTCTTCCTCTGAACCAACTGCATTTCTGCCTGCACTTGACTCACAACTCAGTAGCCATATGCTTATATTCCACTGGCAATTGCCATTTAAATGTCAGTTTACAAGCAGATGTTGAGAGGCCGCCTTTGTGTCATTAATTAAATCCCAGAGATGCAAAGTTTGAGGTCTGACCAGGCTTTGGGGTGGCTGGGACAGAGCAGAGGCAGCAGCAGCAGAGTCTGGCAGACCTTGACCCACCAGGATGGTCAGGGTTAAGTGCACAGGCAAAGGACTGTGTACCTGAGGTCACCAACAGCCTCAGCTGAGGGGCTGTGGCAGCCAAAGGAAACCTGTTCTTGGCACTGTCTGGTGGCAATTATGATCTTGTTGACAATTTCAGGCTTTTTGGGATGGCTGGCCGCAGCCAGGATAGAGGCAAAACACTGGGTTATAAAAGGAGACAGATTTAAGTGCTCAGGTACAGAAAAAAAAGACAAAAATCTATTCAACAGAAGAACAAGGGGAAGGGTGGAGAAGGAAGCCCTCTCTACCAGACATCTGCACATATTTAAAATCCTTCCCAATAAAGTTCATAATGAATTTAATTCAGTCCCCTATGGCCCAGAGGAGTTTTCTGAGTAATAAAAAAGTATTGCTAAGGGGTAGATGACTGCCAAACTCCTATTCTCTGCCAGCAATGAATATTTATACTATTGGCACTTAAATGTTAGGTTTATTTTACTACATAAATGATCCTTTGTCACATATTAAGACTTAATACTGCGAGATTGACTTTTGGGAAGTTAGAGTAATGATTCCTAAATTTAAAGTGTTGTTAAATTTGTGTGCTCTGTTTGTAAAGAAGCTTGGGCTGGGTTTTTTTCAGATGAAAATGTGTAGGACGTGGTAATTCCTATTTTGGGGTAAACAGTTTTGTAGCTTGTTTATGGTTTAGCTTTATAACATAGTGTTAGTCAACGATCTCTTAATGTCTGTTGTTTTGTTTGTTACCTTGAAATATCTAAATCAATGTTAAATGAATTCTAAGCTCCTGCCCTTAAAGGTTGAGATATTCTCACTTACAGAAGGTAACACAAGGGCTCCTGGCTTCTGCTGGCATTTTTCTAATGCCCTTCTGATGACTAAACTGGAACGATTCAAATGTGAGTTGGAAATTTCAGGCACCAGTGATGAAGGTTGCAGAACCACAGCATTACTTTGTTTATAAACATTGTTATTCCATGGAAGATAAAACTCTTCTCCGTGTCACTTCTGTGCAGTGGTCAGGGAAATGGGGGAAAAAAAGCAGAGCAACTGATCATTTTCCCTTTAATAAGAAAGGGTGGAAGGCAAAGTCAGACATGAGCTGAAATGTGAAGAATTATTCCTATCAGGCAGCAAGCTCACGGGAAAAATCCATCAGTGCTGGTGTAAGATTCAGTGTGGTTTACATTCAAGCTAGTTAAGGCTGTTTAAGCACCTTTGGCACATTGCAGCACAACACAAACTCCTGGAGGCTGTGCCCAGGTTCAAACTGACAGCAGCAGTGCTGAGCTCAGAGGCTTCCTGAGCTGCTCTTCTGCTGGGCTTCCCTTTACGCCGCGCTGCCGTGCCAAGTGTGAAAGTTGGAAAAAATATTGTGAGTCTGTCAGCATGTTTATTTGCATGGTGCATCTCCTTTGAGTCAACAAGCATCTTTTCAAAGTGTAAAAATTAACAATTAGTCATCCCCAGAAAACAACAGTTCTGCAGACGTCCCCTCCCGCGCCTCGAAAGACAAACCTCACTGCGCGGCACAAGGGCACAAGCAGCTCATTTTTCACTCGCTGTACACACTACCAAATATTCTGTTCTCCAGAACAAAAGTGCCTGAAGAATATAAGGGGGTATCTTAAGCACTTCACAGTTCGAATTAAAAGGAAAGGTCAATGCCAAGGAATTCAGATAGAAGCAAAAAAAAATCAGACATCTCCGAGCAATGCAGTTGGGGTTTAAAACTGAATGCACACATTGTTTGCTCACAGTTTTTCACAGCAGCATTCATAATTGAGGAAACTATTAATCAGCATGATGAAGTATCCTGTTTCTAACCGAGAAAAAACCCAAAAACCCCCAAAAAACAAACAAACAAACAAACAAACCCACAAAACCCCCAAAAAACAAAAAAAAAATAAATTGCACAATACAGCTTATTTTCTTCTCACTTGAAAGAGATCTTCTGGTAAAATTTGATGAAAATCCCACAGATTTGGTCTTGTGAACTTTGTGTTTAAGTTGCACCAGAGAAAAAGCCCCAGTGAAGCAAAAAAAGTCCTTCCACTGCCTTTTTGTATGGCTCATCACAAGTCACTGCTCAGGGGGCCGTATTTTCCTATGATACCCTATAGTTGTTAAGCTGACAGCGGGAAAAGAGCACTGAAGGCCACAAACAGTTACAGGATTAATGCAAAATTCAGATCAACTTTTGACAGAGGCATAGCAGGTACTGAATAGTGAGGCATGGTGGCAGGGGAAAAGCAGGGAAGCAAGCAAAGGGTCAGGGAAGGGACTGTAAGACTGAGAGCAAAGAAACAGAGGCTGAGAAGAGTTCTGGTAGGCAAAGAACTGAAAATGACAAAGGTTTTGGCAATGGATTTACTGCTGGCCTTCCAACAACACCCCTCCAGGACTCTTAAGTCAGGGCTGTTGGTTTAAAATCTGCTACTTCCCCATCCCAACAAAGTTATTGCAACAGTAAGTGATTACAGAAGCAAGGGATCCAAAGGACAGCTTTTATTTGGTAGCTCATTCAGTGAGATAATAAATTTGTTAAAGTAATTATCTCTTTTATGATTTTTTTTTTAAGGCATTTCATACCTTTTCTTTGCTTGGGGGTAGTGGTGGTGAGAACTTGGACACAGCCTGATGAAGCTCTGGCAGTTTCAAAGTTATGAAAAGGCTTTCTTCTATTTTCTGCCTCCCTTCCCTGCTACATTCACATCTTCCTGCTAGTGAAGAATCCTTTTCCTGGCTTCAAAGACCTGCTATTCCTGAATGGCATTGCTATGTGACCTGTTCAGTGGGGGCAATCTGGCTCAGCCTAGAAGGGTAAGAATTAAACAGCTCTGTGCTGCTGTTGGGAGCAGAGGTCAGGCATTGGATGAGGTTAACAAGGTGACACAGAGTGAGAACTGCCCCACCAGAACACTCCCTGCCACAGGGAAGCGGCCAAACTGCAGGTTCTGCTCCCTCCAAGTGTTCGTGTAAGGCACAGCTCCTGCAAAAAGAGAAGGGGACAGTAAACTGGAGGCTGCCCTGCGTGCCAGCACGGCTGGGTGGCGGGGGGAGCAGTAGAAGGAGTGACTTTGTGTACCTGGGATGTCACACAAGGTGTCAGATTTCCCGCGCTGGCACACAGGAGCAGCAGAGGATGCCACTGAGGAGGAGCCAGGTGCCTTCCTCCTGCTCCATGTCCTGCCCGGGAGCAGCCAGCTCCAGCCACTGACACGTCCCTGCAGGGCTGCTGCTCCGGCATCACCGCTGCTGCCTGCGGAACACGCTCCACGCAGGCAGAATTTCCAGACATCCAACACTTCAGCCACCCCTTTTTAATGCCATTAGTGATGCAGCAACATGTATTTATATTTACATATAAATACAAAATGGTCAGATACCACATTTTTCAAGCGTAATTTACAATCTGAAACTGCTTACACTTTCATGACTAGGCTTGGGTTTTTTCTCATTTACATTCATCATTTAATTCCACTGGAATTTGATTTTTAAGAAAGCCCAACATATCTTAATTACCATAAAAAGATCCATACACATTTTACTTAAAAATAGCTTCTGTAAGAGGAAATCTACCAAAAATAACACGAAATATATTATTATGCATACATTTTCTTTTTTGTAAAGTACAAACAAGAATCTGATCTCTTCTGGGTATTGCCTGATCTAATATGGCTATAGGTTCTATTTATTTTGTTTGTTTTTCAAAGTAAAGGGAAAGACGGAAGAAATGTAAGAGCACAAACCAAAATGAAACCGCATTCTTTCCAAAGACACAGATGATCAGAGAAAGAACATTTTGAAAACTAATAAATGACAAAGAGGTACAAAGAAACACCATCGAAGCGCTATGCAGCGTTTTGTCTGAGCATGTGCCGCAATGACCTTGTAACAGTTATTAAAAACAACAAACAAAAAATGCTACGGGCAGAAAAAGCTGTCAAGCAAAACACTGAAAAATTGGTACCATTTCTTAACAAGTAAGTGCAGAACTGATAGTATTTTGTGTGTCTTCCCCCATGTATGCAGACCTCTTTCTTGCTCTCTCTGCCCGCAGGACTGATCATCGCGACACTGGCGGTTTGCTGGATGCCAAACCAGGTCAGGAGGATCATGGCTGCTGCTAAGCCCAAGCAGGACTGGACCATCTCCTACTTCAAAGCCTACATCAACCTCCTTCCCATCGCCAACATCTTCTTCTACCTCAGCTCAGTGGTGAACCCGCTGCTGTACAACATCTCCTCCCAGCAGTTCCGCAGCGTGTTCCTGCAGGTGCTGTGCTGCCGCCTCAGCCTCCAGCACGCCAACAGGGAGAAGTTCCTCAGGGCCACCCAGAGCTCCGGGGCGCGGAGCAGCCGCTCCCTGCGCCCGCTGCTCTTCAGGTCCTCCAGGCGCAGTTCTTCTGCCAAGGGCAATGCCAAAGTTTTCCTGAGCACCTTCCAGAAGGAACCCACGCACGGCTGCGGCCCACGGGAGCCGGGTCCTGCGCCAGCAGAGCCCAGCCTGGAAGAGGTGTCCCTCGAGACTGGCTCAGAGCCCGCTTCGGGTGCACAGAACGGCCTCTGTGAACATCAAGTATGACTTCATAAGGCAAAGTTAATGCTTAGCAGTGAGCTTAAAAACACAGAAACTGAAATGACCGAGGAAAGTGACAACATCGCAAAAGGAATAACACAGATGGATTTGTTTCCAGTTATGCAAAAGGAACAGGAGTTCTGTATCCTGCTGGGATTTTTAAGTGCACACTGGAAATTCAATCTACTAACTGAACTCATTAGCTGACAAAAATATCAGCTCCTCTTCTCCACACAACCACTGAACTCCCCTTGCTATTGACAGGGATTTGGAAACAAACAGAAAATAATTGCAGCGTCTTTGAAGAAAGAAGGATGCAGGACAAATTGCGTCAGGGCAAAAAAAGAAAACCCCCAAAAAACAACTTGCTTGAAGTTTAGCAGTACAAAAACAACAGAGCAAATTTAAGCAGCAGAAGAGTGGTCATCACGTGTGCCCTGGGCACTACGGCAGAGTTCCCCCTCCTCTTGGGCCGGGGTCCATTGCAGAGTGGGGTGTTGCAGCAGCTGATGCAGACAGAGTTGACCTTGCCGGGGGAGCAGAAGGACTGGTAGCCGGCAGAGGCGATCAGACACGCTGCCGAGGAGGCACAGGACTTGCGGTACATGATCCCTGTGGCACAGAACAAGGGTTACTCCGTTTGAGGGGAGCACTTTACAGCAGGGTTCATGCTCTAACACAGCTGCAACCCCCAGTTTACATCCCCAAAGCACTGCTGGTGCTTAGGGCAGACACCTCAGGACCAGCAGCCCCGCGCTGCAGGAGCGCCACGGTCGCTCTGCTTGGGATTTCCCTGTAGTTCGATTCCGGTTGGAACCAAAAATATTACAGACTTAATTTGCATAATGTATATCAAATGATGCATTTTATAACTGGAATTCTTCATCTTTCAGAATAAACTGTTTGAATAGCTATAACTCAAATGCAATTAGTGAGAAAATTAGTTTTGTTTCTATTGCTGAACACGCCTGAGTTAAGGTGCCTAAGTAATTACAGCTTTCTGTGCTCTTAATTTGTCTTTTGAGAATTTTTTTTTTTCCTTTTCTTGTTCCTTTGCCACACACAGACAAGTAACCAAGAGAAAAAAGAGGATGATTATCAGCAAAACTTTCATCCTCCTCCCTCCCCTTTTAATTTTTTTTGAAGAACTAGAAGTACTTTTCCAGGTAATCTCAGTACTTGCTTGTCTTTGAAGTTTAATACCCTCAATAACAAAAATTTCCATTTCTATAGAAGCATCTTTCTTGAGTTGAAAGTCTTCCCCTTTTTGAATGTAATTTAAGGTAATTTTAATTAATAAGCTAATTTATAATTTCTCAGATTGTTTTTGACTGAAAAAAGTACATCCTGATGCATGTATTTTTTTAGCTGTTATTTTAACATGGTTTATAAAGGCTTTAAAATACACAGTTGTATTTTCTTCTGTCACAGCAGAAAATGGTTATGGCATTCCCCATCTCATTACTCCAAAATTTTTCTGCAAGTGATAGAGTAGAAATTGTGTCTTAGAAAAACATGCCCATAATAGAAATAGATAATGGAGGCTTGCCTGCTTGTAGTTACAAAGAGAGGTAGTGATATTCCTAAGGATGATAAAATCACTATTCCTTTTGAATATGGGACTTTCAAAAAGTTTTTCTTTTTTTCCTCCTTAAAAGCAAGGGAACAGGATTCCTTTGGAGAATGGCGCCTTTGCATCCTGTGGCATGGTCCCAAAGTATCTTTAAAGGCACAGTGATTGAGACTTTTTTTTGGAGGGAGTGAGGTGGGAATATGACCCGCAGGTAGGTACTGGATGTACAGTGCCTGCAGATACTTGTTCATTCCCCAGGGATTTAATAACCACTGCAGCACCTCTCTGGTCCAGGAGAAACCTCTGTAATTTGGCATCAGCCACTGCACCTCTGAGTGTTGTGAGTAGCAGCAGAACACCCTTTGTTTGGGCTGTGCTCAGAAAGAAGGATTTCCTGTCTTCAGAGACTTTTAATTAAAGCAATTCTTTTATACTGTCACAACACTGCCATCCCAACAATGCAAGGTTTTCCTTGTTTTGTGTTCTCCCTCTGCAAACCTCAACTCTGAAACATGTTTTTAGGCTATCTATCTCGTTAAACTTATGAAGAGAAGCCCTCAAGTGAGTGTTAAATCTTCCCCTGTCTCCAGTGAGCTTCAATCAATCAACACAGCAGGTAGAGCCTTTTCTCAAGCAGGAAGAGGAGCTGTGGGCTGTTCTCCCTGTAACAGCAAAGGCACACAGATCAAGCAATGCAATCTTTATTACTACAGTTTGCAAAAAGAAGGGAGTTCTGTCTCTGCTGACAAGCCACGGCTGTCAAGGAGCCCCAGTGGTGCTGTTACTGATCGGCTTTACAATACCAAAATCTCAGCTGATGTTCCCCAAATAGACCTGGTGCTTTGTCCATGTTCCTCCTGCAGTCCTCCCAGAGCAGAGGCAGATATGACCCTTCCCATGGCTACAATAAATGTTTTTTTCCTTCTTCTTCCCTCTTGAGAAAGGACTCCTATATTCAATTAAACCAGGCACAATGACTGTTCTCTATTCCCTAACCCCGCATCTCCCCATCAGATTATTTCCCTGAGCAACAAACACCCACCAAACTCACCCATTCCTCAGTGTTTCATATGAACAGCAGTAGATTTGACTTTCCCCTCAAAGACCAAGCCTGTAAAAAGCTTTTGACCCTGGCAGATTTCCTATTCCCATCATTTTATAGATCATTCTCTTCCTGCCATTTCCTTTTCACAGGTTTCCTGCAAAGCTCCATTCACAACTTGAACTAGTGATTTATTAATTTGGGTCCCTGCAATATCACACTTTGCACTTCTCCCATAGATTAGGAGACTAGAATTGTTCACTGCTGTGAACAATTAGATGATGCTCTCTGAGGCATGGTTTTCACCAGGCAACTCTAGAAAACCTCTCCTGGAAGGAAAAAAAAAATAAAAAAATCAAAGTCCTGCAGCTTAACTCCACGTGTTTACAACAGATCTGTCCTCCAGGATCAATTCCATAGAACAATCCTGAGCTCATTTTGAAGTCCAAACACAGTATTCCTGCACAGACCGAAATTTACTACACGAAGTTTCATGAACAGATGGACCATGTTCACACCCGAATAGGGAGAATAATCTGACTAGTAGCAAAATCCCCTTGTAACACTTCTCCAGTGGCTTTTCAGTAAATGCCTTACAACAGGAAATTTCATACCCAAATGACTGTTTATTCCTATTTCCTCTTCTAGTAATCTAAATTTTAGAAATATTCCTACATAAAAAACCTCAGCATTTCCATCAGGTTTTTAACAGCTCCTTTGCTAACAACTTGCCCTTCAAATCCAAGATTTTTTTCCTTTAAGTACTGATAGATTCTCTTGATCTCACAAACCAGCTGCTATCACACTAAGTGCTTTTGACAAAGCATCAGGTATGAAGCAAGCCTGATCAGCATAGAAAGACTGTGCTCTCTCCCTGGTTCTGCAGTATCTTGACAGAAGACACAATGCAAACAGGCACAGAAGTTGGTGGGACAAGAGGGAAAGTTAGTGCTGCAGGAGTGACATTTTTAAAACACTTGTGCTGTGACTTCACTTACTCTTAAACCTTCTTCCTATCACAATTCTGGTAGGAAATACATTAGTACAACTGACTTTCATGATCTGATGGCAGGGACACCATCTCCTAGCTCCAGCAAACAGGTTAATGGGCCCCAGTAACTTCAGCTCACCCCCTGGGTTCAGCCAGGACAGCACAGCCTCCTCTCTAGGTTATATCCAGAGACCTCTCCTCAAACCCCTCCTTTGCAGCATTGCTGAGCCAGTTCCAAAACGATCCCCAAGATCTCCCTGAATCATTTGCCACCAGCAGGCTGAACTGCAGACAGTTCTTCAAAATGGTTATCTGCCTCATAAGACTCATACCACAGACATAACTGCTAATTACTGGGTATTCTTGCCTGAGCAATCAGCTTGATGCACTCATTAACATATCACCCAGAAAAATAATTGCAAACCTTTCTGGAAGCTTTTCTTCTACCTCAGATTGTTCTGAGTCACTGGCTAAGGAAGGAGACTTCACTTTTTACACTCTGCTTTTACTGGGATGGGGTCATTCCCAGCTACCCACCCTCAACAATTGACACTAGTGATCAATTAGTGTATTTATGACTACTCAATTAGTATATTTATTGCCCAATTACTTGATGGATGAACACAGACTAATTTGTCCTTTTTCAGCAATTCAGCAGAGCCCCAACAACAGTGTAGGTACTATAAGGATGTTTTACTGTGAAGGACCAACTACTGGTCAACAGATTTTCCTTTATTTTGGCTTCAAGGTTTGTAGGATGCAGATTAAGAACTTTCAAGAAAAGAGGGGAGTACATAGAACTAGAACAGCTGCTTGATAATGTGCTAATATCCCACACCCTCTCCTGTCACATATACCTCCAACAGCCATGTTTGTTTTCAGGTTTTTGGGTTTGGTGTTTGTTTGTTTGTTTTTAATCAGAGTTGGGCTTAAATTTGGCATTGAAACTTATTTCCAGACTAAGCAACTTGCCCATGGTTACACCTCTCTCTGCCCCACAAATCATCACGTATTTAGACAGTGTCAAGACCCAAACTACTATTTCTGCCTTATTCCTTGCAATGAAGGGATGGGTCTAAATTTCAAGACTTTTCTATAATTCCTGCTTGCAATATTTATTTTCTCAGCTGGATCCAGTCTCGTCCTGTGCATCTACACCCTGGCATTGTTTTGGCCACATGCAGGTGCATTAAGTCTTGATTGCAACAAACAATTCAAGCAATAATTTATTCAAATCCAAAAGTGAGTATTCTTTCCCCTACCCTGTCTGCACAGCCCAGTGCATTTCTCTTGAATAACAGCTTAACTTGTTACTAGGACAACCAAAAAAGGTGACATCACACCTACTCCTTACGCTGTGTTTATGCAGAAGGCACCAGAAGATCCAAGGTTTGTCTCTTACTGATTGAAAAGGATCTTATTAGACACCTCTGATTCTTCTGTTCTAGGAGTTGCAGACAAAAAAGATGCTGTGTAAGCATGACTCTCCAGCTTTTAAGAGCCAACCGCAATCCAAGCAGTGTGCAACTTCAGTTTGCACCTGTTTTCTCAGGAGTGTCCTTCAGCAAAATGCACAGAGGCTCTCTGAAGCCAAAACAAGCAAGCAGGGTATCACCTCTGAGATCAGTGACCTGGTTTCCAAAAAAAGTCACCCTCTCACTCCCGTGACCCAGCTGCTCTGAAACTGCTTTCTACAGTCGCAGAGCTCAGCAGGAAACCACAGCCCTGCCCTTCACCCCAGGACCTCATGAACACAAAATCCCTCCTCCCTAAGTTTGCCTCAGTCAAGTGGACAGTGTCACTTTGCCCAACACCGAGCTGCCCAAGCAGATGTTCTCTGATCTTTTGGGCTTGGACTGACACTCCACTTTTTTACAGAAAGCTTTTTCTACACCATTTTGTATCTAACCAACATCACATGCACGTGGGAAATGAGCCTTGTACAGCTCATTCCACAAACAGTGCTTTAGCAAAATCCCCTGCACGTGCTCTGAGCAAACCTGCCACATAAATCTTCTGGAGCTTAGAAAGAAGTCTATGTCCAACTGGGACCCAGTACTGAGGCATCCCTGAGCCTTTTCAAGACTGCACCAGGTGCTGGAAGCAAAAAAAGAGCTGTAGAAAACTTTTGTATCTTAAAGTAAGTAGCTGGGAAAGCCAGCAGGCAGATCAAGGCAAGTTTGAGGTGTACACTTACAATTTTGACAGAACCTCCACTCAACTCTTTTAGATTGGGTGTTTAAATCTTGGCCATCTCTTCTAAGCAAAAAGTGGGAAATTGGCCAACAGTGGATAATTCACAGTGTAGCACACAGAACTCAGGAGAAGCTCCCCAAAGGTGTCCTGGCTCTTATATTAGCATGAATTGCACAGGATCTGTTTGGGTGTTCTCTTAACGTTGTTGCTCATAAAGACAAGTTGAGGACTGTGCTTATGTACCAATACTCCTTTATTTTAATATCCTGCATAGTTCCAACTGTCTTATTTCACCAAAACTTTCAATTTTCTGCTCTTGGTGAATCTGCATGTTTTCCCTCTCGTTATGATTAGACTTGATGTGTGCTCTGCCTAGCCACACTTGTTTTGTGGTTTCATTCATTTATTTCATTCTTTATTTTTTGCCCTGAACTGTCACTAGCTTACCCTGCACTCAAGCAAAATTCAGCACCCAGTAGGACTTACAAGAGCTCTGTTCTGATGTCTGCCAAGAAATAAAATGAGAATTTATGCCAGTGCAAGAATAACATGTAAACATGCAAACATCACTTTCTAAGGAACATAAAACATAAATGTGACTATTTCTGCATTTTATTGAATCAGTAATGCTCCAAAAATTGGGTTCAGACTATACAAAAATAGGTTTGCAAATTATATTTTTAAATTTCTGTATTAGGTTTTATGCCCATCTTTTTATGGCTTCGGTGGTTTTGTTATGATAATGATCAGTTTCTCAGCTAGTACCTGTTCACATACATCAAACAGTGACAGACTCCAGAGGTCCTATTGTGATTTGCTGTTTTCTAGAGAGTGATTATAAATATTTTATCTAATAAGGTCCTAAATATGACAGAAGGTGACTGAATATTGAAGAGCAATCATTCTTCTGATGTTGTGCTTCCCCAAACAATTGTAGTTTTAGTCAGATCATGTTTTTATACGTTTAAA
Organism: Illadopsis cleaveri; assembly: GCA_013399915.1. Taxonomy (NCBI): domain Eukaryota; kingdom Metazoa; phylum Chordata; class Aves; order Passeriformes; family Timaliidae; genus Illadopsis; species Illadopsis cleaveri. The sequence continues at coordinate 983,034 of VXBB01012525.1, forward strand.
GTATGAATTAAGCTTCCTCAACACACAGCCTTTCAGCTATGGCTGTAAATTCATTGTTACGAAAAACCCTCCCAAAAACCCCAAACAATTGAAGCAAATGTAAAATATAATCATATCCAAACATGTCCTGTAAGTTTCACTTCACACTAACTCTCCTTATCCTTGTGAACTCCAGAGAGAAAGTTGATAAGTGGTTTAAATAATTTGTACCTTGCCAGAATTTTTTTCATGTAATTTTCTAATCACCTTGTAAACAGCTACTTAAATACTGTGAGCCACCATGATCCGTGTTTTCCAGACCAAAAAAACCCCAAGGCACTAAATGCATGTGACTTGAAATCTATTGCAAAGCTATGCACACACTTCCTGATTTTTAATCTTGTGTTTAAGGGCTGCAGGTATTTCATCCATGTCCTCCTCCCTTTGATGCATTCTATAGATGAGATAAAAGCACATCCATGCCTTTAAGTTCTTACAGAGTATATAATTCTATTAAAAATGAAACAAACCCAACCACTCTGCCCACCCCCACCACAAAATGAAAAACAAAAAAAAACCACCCCCCATCAAATCCTACCTGGTTCACTTAGCATATTGTCATTATGGTTTTGTATGAAAACCTAATATCATCGCAAATCCTTCATACATTTGGCACTTTTACAAAGTTGCACATTTTTTTCAGAAACTAACAGGAAGCTTTTGACAATGAAAGCCTGGCCTCCTCACTCTCCTTCTGACCCTGACATGACTCCCTGCAGAAATTAAGTCAGCTCAGGAGAAAACTGGACAGTTGTCGCCTGGCAGAGGACAAGGGTTTAGATTACCCTGATATCTTTTTGTAAGTTGTGCCTTCTAATTCTGGTGCTGGAAATGTGACTCAAAACGGTGTTGTTAACAACAAATCCATCACAAAAAAGTCTTTGTCACTGCTTGCAAAGCTGAAGCATGGCATTAAAATGCTTAAAAATACACAGGCTGGGCAAGTGAAGTACAACTGCTAATGGTGTTATCAAATATTTTTTTAAGCCACGGGAAGCTACAAATGAGAGGTCAAAGCTCAGCTTTCACCTGCATATCTAATAATTCTTTTGTTTCCTACTGTTCTTATTTGTTTCTCTGCCCACTAATGTGGACATACAGTCAAGCACTACAACACAATCTTCCCAACAGATCTGGCTCACAGCCTTCCATCCTCTCCTCTTACCTGATACGAAGGTATCAAGGTCTAAAAGTCCTTTGCCATCAAGACCTAAATATACTTGATCTTGTAGAGGCAGAGGTGAACTTGGACTCAATTTTCAGAATTCTGTATGAGCATTTTTCTCGACAATCCTTACGTGGTGAGATGAAGGCAAGCCACAGCCCTTTTGCCTTTACAAATGCTAAAATTCTCCATCCTTGCAAAAAGTCACATAAATAATTTTACAGGTGAATAGCCTTGCTGCATCCCTAATTAATGTCCTTACCAATTTCAGTGGAATGGCTCAGATGTTGGCACTTCCATGCCAGAACTTTGGAAACTCATTCTGCTCTTAAATCTTCAGCTATTTTCACGCTCAGGGTTTTACAGTCTGTTCAGCTTAAGAGTAGGATTTGCCTGGGTTTTATATGGCTTTTTCCAGTTTCAGAGGCTTATTGGGAAGTTGGCAAAATCCAGTTTTGTCAAGTTTTCAAAAAAACCATCCAGACTACGAAGGGAAAATGGAAATGGAAACAGTTTGGAGTAATTAAAGCTTGCTTGCTTGCCAATGTTTTGATAAGGTCACTGGGAGCTAAGACAAGTGACAGGGTCAGGCTTCAAGAAGGTTTGGAAACACAAACTCATTTGTGTGTGAAATGCAATAGGAAACTCTTGGGGAGGTTTAAGAGACACGAGGCTGTGGGCACTGTATCATCACAAAATTCATTTGTATATCTTCCATACTAGCCTGAGAAATAAAGTAACATAAAAAGCTATTGTCCATGTCCTGTGAAAAATGAAATTCGCCTGACCACATATCCCATCTTCCTTAAAATAATGCAGCCTTCATCACTTCGGCACTTGGATCCTTGTCATGACTTTCAAGTCATAAACTGCTTGAATTGTTAACTACACTGCTGCTTTTCTTTATTGAAAGGCAGTCAGAACAGCAACTGCTGCACACTCTCATAATTTCTCCTTAGCTGACACACTCAGGTCAGTTCATCCCATAAGTGGCTGGAAGTTTTCTGAGAAACCCAAAGATTGGAAAAAATATACAAGTAAGGAAATGGCTTTGACATTTGAGAAGAAGTGTTTCTGAATGGTAATGTATCCACAGATCCATGTTTTCAGCATACAGTGCAAGTTAACAATAGCCATTGCAAGTCTTTTATTCAACATCAAAAGTGAACTGAAACCCCCATATTGATATTATATCTTCATTTCATTGGGCACCTGGTAGCACAATATGTGATATTATAGGTACCAACTGTCCCATGCAAAATTTTTATTTATCTTTTAAAATTGTCAATAAGGATTTATTATATCGTGCTTTGCTTTGATTAAAAAGCAAACAAAAAAAAACCCCCAAATTCCAGCAAATTATGTTGATATTCTTTGACCAAAAAAGTGTAGAGGGAAAAAAAAAATCCACCACCAGTTTAGTGGATGTTTCTTACTGTTTCTAAATGGATACTGGGGATGCAACAACTTCCTATAAAGCTTTAATGCCTGCAGTAATTCTGGCAACATTAAACTTTGTTTGCTCTTTTAATCACTTTGCCAATAAAAGTACACCAGAGCATAATTTTCCCTTGATATAAATATGCAATTAATATCAGTACTAATGGATGCTATACACAAACACAGAAAAAAAGTATGTAGTTCTGTAATCCTTGACAGGCACACAGGAGCAACTCAATCATGGCAAAACCAAGTAACAATCACAGGTAAAGAATTTACCACAGCCCAACTCATTCTACAGCATAGGCACTGATAAAACAAATGATGGGAAAACCAATACTGGAAAGAGTTCAAAGAAATAGATAAAGTTCTAAATCAACACTGAGATACTGATCTTGCTCACGATGTTTCCATGCACTACTTTTAAGCACAAAATCACAGCAATTGCTGCAACCACACTGCAGAGTTATATTCTAATTAAATACATTTAAAGGACCATTGTAAACCAAACAAACAAGCAAAGTTTTTATTGCAGATTAATACAATAATTGGATTGTTTCCCAGTTTGGTTGCAAAAGGAAAAAAAATCCTTTTTTAAAGCATTGCTACTGTGGATCATTTTCTTTTTCCTTGCAGAAGTTAGTAAAAGTATGTTTACAACTACGTTAGAACAGACAGTGTATTGTTCACAACATGCACATGGGCAGGTTTACTTGCAGAGAGTTACAAGGAATTGAGACTGGCTACCTCTCTGGGCTGTCTCATCCTTCCTGCTTTATCCCTCTCTGATGTATTCACATTGTAAGTTTCATTTTGCCTCAAGTAGGTTTTAGATCAGCCTTCATGCTCAGATAACTCTTCCCGTCAGTAAAAGGCAAGACTATCATTACCAGTGTGTTTTCTATGATATATATTATATAAATCAGCATATACCCATTATATACTCATCTATATATCACCAAGATGCTTCACTTGATCCCAACATACTGTGGGGTTTCTTTGTTGCTACATATATTCTAAAAATGAAGGAGCACTGACATTTCTAATTTAAAGGTCCATAGACTGGAAAGAGAGAGGCAAGTGGGAGCAGGGAATCCACCACGGGTATTTCCACAAAGTATCTGCAAGTAGAATTATGGTAAGAACTTTGATCCTTTGTCAAACATTCAATTTAAACAGTTTTCAAACACCTGCTTATCCAGTTGAAGAATGCACTAGAAACTTATCCTTTACATTAATTTCTGTGGGATAAAAAATTTCTTGGTAGTCTTGAGTGCCACTTTCCATTCTCATCACCCCTCTCTCAAAAAGAAGGCTTTTTCTTTTTTTTTTGAGATTTCATTAACAAATTAATTTGTAAGGTTCTTTATCACAGAGAAAATACTGCCTTGTCCTATATCTCCCACTGGAACAGAATGCTAACAATCATTAAACTTCTTCTGGAAAAATTTTTAAATACAACTCAGCCTTAAGAGAGAAAAATACTTTGCCATTTGCTGCTCAATTCCCAATTCACTTTAAGTCGTCCAAAGGAGCAAATGTCTACCTGATACAACAAACAGCAGAGATCAGGTGCCTGATGATCTAGTTCAAAATGAAAGTCACTAACACCTGCTTTCTTAGCTGCTCACAGCAGAGGCTGCCACTTTTTAAGCTCTGGGTAAGGAACATGCCTGAGCTGCTGTTATTTCTCGCTTGGAGCTGAGACAATGTCCTGAGAGAACCCAGTGACATCTGAAGCACTGATTTTAGAGAAATGAGTTGTTTAACTGTGATCAGGCATAAGGAACTTTTTGCAAGGTGAAAGGGAAGAACAGCACAGGGCTGTAATTTGCCACCATGTGGAGTTTAACCCAGGAACGAGGCTGAGCCACAGAGCTGCCGGAGCACAACTCCCTGGACACCAACAAACACTCATGGAAAAGAGTCCCTGGGCACTGCACTGCAGGCACAACACAGAACCTGAGCCAGCAGCCCCCTGAGAGCAAATCACACCAAGTGATGGCTCCTGCAGAGGAAGGGTGGCTCCCTCAGTGGGATGGTCACCACTCACACCACGAGCTTTATCTCAAAACGCTGCACTTAACTTTTAAATGAGGCTTGAGAGAACTTGCAGCACTTTGCTCACTGGCACAGCTATGTTTTATTAATGACAAAAATGGGTTAATCTGCAAAAATTGCACTACTTTGACTGTATTTAGTCAAGAGGAAAAAACTCTAATTATGAGATTGTGCTGTCAAATAAATGCAAATTCGCATCTTTCATATTCTGGGTTAAAAGCTCAAACTCAAGCCTATTATAAATTAAAATCAATACTTGAAACGTTTCAGCTTTCAGTAATAAGCAACAACCAAAAGAATCAGGTTATGAAATATACTGGTAGAAGTAGAATGAATTATTAAATAAAACTTGGGAGTGTAAGCCATTTATATTGCACACATTTAAATATCAATTAGGAATAAAACCAATAAAGGATGATGAACTGAATCATCTCTGTTTTACAACCAACCCTCTCTAAAATTGACTGAGGGTAACAGAAACTAAGCTTGCAATGTAAATTTCATTCAATTTGGAATAGGTTAAAATTCTAATTTATTAACTGGCTGAAATTTACAATCTCTGAACTTGAAATTAATAAAAAATGCATTTATAGAAGTCAATGTAATAGAACAGTGGCACCTGCTATGCACAGCATGCTGTAACCTCCCAAAGGAAAAAATCCAAGGATCTGCTCAGAAAAAAACATAAAATTGCACAGAAAAAAACCCACCAAGAAGTTTAAGAGCTGCTTATTTACTGTATTGCAAACCATTTCTTCACAGGAGCAATGGCAAGTTATGCATCAATGAAAAGAGTTCAAATCTGACTTTTTTAATCTGTGTCTACTACCACATCTAGGGCCCCCCAAATCACCACAGCATCCTTTCTAACCTCATAAAAAGCACTACAGAAGCTGTGGTGAGGAGATAGCAAAGCCTTCAAGCAGTCATTTAGGAGATACTCAAGATTTTAGAAGTACCTTGTGAGCTGTAACTATCTCACATCCTCACCACCCTTTTCAAGTAAACTTGAAATAAAATACTCCAGTAAAAAAAAAAAACAAACTTAAGAGGGACTAATCTTCCTTCAAACAGCTAAAAACCAGAGTTTTTTTCCCCCTACACTGGACAGGTTCTAAGTATTTCCCAGCAGTAGTCACTGTGGATGGTGTTACCCAGGAATGTCAGCAGTTCAGCTACTTTTGATGCGTAACAACAATTGTTATTATTTATCCAGGACTGATTACACAGTGACCTGAAATTACCAGCACAGTGGGGCCAGCTGACTGACAAGCACTTGGAAGAGGAGTTTGCTAAGCCCAAGAACCCGTGTTGCTGTTCAGGATGGATGACTGCTCAGGTTTGCTGGGTACGGAGGCATCCTGCTGCTCCTGGAGGACTTGCTGGGAAAGGACAGGCTATGGCTTGATCTACATTAGCAGCAAAACACCAAAGCTGTGAGATGGGCAGTCCCAGAGAGCAGCATCCCCTTAAATCAGGGTTCTGAAGCCCCAAGCTGCCCTCTGCTCCCCAGGCTTGGCACAGGCTAGGGCTCCTCAGTGAGTGATTGCTCCTTGTCCATTCCAGTGCCTGGCACCTTCTCAGCAGCCTGAGCAGCTCCATCAGCTCCAGCTCCTTTCCTGCCTCCCACACTGCCCAGAGCCCCCAGCAAAGTTCCTGTCTTCTGCTCACGTAGAAAGCTACAGAGCAGCACAGTGCTGTAAGACCTGACAGTTCTCTCTAAATCTCAAATGCCTTCCACAATGCTGAACAAAACCCAGCCATTTATAACACAGCTCAAGAGACAATAGAGGCAAGGTGCAGAATCACAGCTGATTTCCTCTTGGACACATTGCTGTCTTAATATGTTAACTTTATTATTAATTGCAGAAAGGGGGAAAAAAAAATCTTAAAAATTGGTATGACAAATCCATTTGTGCCCTTCTCTTCCTCCCTAAATTCCCTCCCTCCCCCTTTTCTTAAAAAACTCTTTCTCACTTTTGCTTGATGGTTTCTTAAATGGATGAAAGCAAAGATGACTACACTTTCCTTCCCTTAAGATGAACCTTCAGAGTATATAAATTGCTTGAGTAAATAAAAGAAAGGAGGGAATTACTAATTTAATGCTCTTCTATCTCTTGGGGGAAAAGCCCATGTAATTAACTGTAATGAGATTAAACTAACTTGTTGTTATTAATTTCCCAATGCTGGGAAACTATATCAGAGACCCATAAGGCTGTGTATTAACCAGCTTTATCAACACTTGGCTTGCATCCTTCAGTTTTTACACCAGTTTTAAAGGAAAACGTTTAAGTTCATCGAGTTGCAAAGCCACTCAGAAGTATAAGACATTGAATCTGGTCCCTTCAGGTACGGACATGAGATTCCTCTGTAGCTGAACACCATGGATGGGTGGAGCCAAAAGCAACAAATGCTACCTAAACCAGATAAGCAGAAGAATAAATATTAAATTCTTACCAAAACTTTTTTCCATTACTTCTTTCTGACACATATCTTGAACATTCACTGTGCAGTTCACGATGAACTCTGGAGAGGAGCAGTCATTATTTAGCTGGAACTCCTCACATTGGTAACACTGTATCTGCAAACCAGAACCTGGAACAGATAGAGATTTGTTCAAAATCATAGAATGCTTCCTTTCGGAAAGGACCTTATAGATCATCTCATTCCAAGCCCCTGCCATGGGCAGGAACACCTCCTGCTCAACCGGCTTGCTCAAAATCCCATCTAACTTGCCCTTAAATAATAGCAATGGTATTAAAAAAACAAACCAAAACCAAACACCGAAGAAAACCAAACAACCAACATGTGACAGAAATCTTTCCTCCTTCGCATTTTGGCTTTTCCTACCTACTCAGCGGCTCAGCCAAAGTACCCTTCGACAAACACAAAGTAAAACAAGCGTGCCGCCCGCTCAGCTGAGGCCGAGCCTTGCGGGCTGTGCTGATGCTCCTTTCCGCGGGGCGGCCGCTCCGGCGATGGAGACGCCGCCGCCAGGAGGCGACGGGCACCGACGGCGGTACCAGCACTAGCACCGGTACCGACACCGGTACCGGCACAGCCCCGCAGCCGCTGCCCACCGCCCGCCCGGGGCTGCCCCTCGGCACGGCGGGCTGAAAGCCATCCGCGCCCCGCAGAGAGCAACCCGGCTCATAGATAGGCTCCGGCTCTTATCTGAGCCGACGGGTTTACTTAGCTACTAATTAATTACAAATTATTTAATTACTATTTTGCCATGCACAATTAAAGCGGCGGAGCGTCCCTCGCCAGCCGCCTTTATCATGCAAACGAGGCGCTCCGAGGGGCTCGCCAGCGGCGTTCCGTCGGCGGCTCCCGCACCCCTCGTCCCGCGGCGGGGACCCCCGGCCCGTGGCTGCCCTCCGCTGGGAGCGCTGCGGCGGCGGGAGCGCGGCTGGCACCGACCCACTGCCCGCCGAGGAGCGGGCGGCATCCGCGGAGAGGCAGCGGGATGCTNCTGGCCGCGGGCGCCTCCGGGCGAGTGGCGCGGAGCCCTTACCTGGCGCCAGGCACAATCCCCAGAAAGTTGCAGCGAGGAGGAAGAGCCGCATCCTCCCGGAGCCGCGGCCGCCGGGCTGGCGTGCAGTCGCGAAGGAGCATCAGAAGCAGAGATGCAGCGGAGGCGCCGCGCACTTGTGCCGCTTCCCCGCCGCCTCCGCTGCGGAGNGAGGCGTCGCTCGCCTCCCACAGACACCCCGCAGCACCCACGTCCCCGGGAGGGACTGAGGGGAGGCGCGGTCCCGCCATTCCCTCCTCCCAGCCCCCGAAAAGGGAATTGAAGCGGAACAAAACGCGTGGGGAAAAGGCGCGGTGTACGTGCCGGAGCGGCGGTCAGACCCTGCCTCCTCCGCGGGCACACGGCGGGA
>VXBB01012525.1:991711-1030658 GCA_013399915.1 Illadopsis cleaveri
GGCGGCGGGAGCGGCAGGGAGCCCTCGGGGGCCGGGTCGGGCTGGGCAGGGCCCGCCCGTGGGGAGGGAAGGGCAGGGGCAGCCCGGGATCTGCGCCCACATCGTCCCCGTGGGACCGTCTCTGTGGGTCGCCTCCTCTCCGCATAACCGCGTTATTTCCCAGCGATCGTTTCGCAGCTCTGCTCCAAGGAAGAGTTAATTAAGCTAAAATCGCTGTTTAACAGCGCCGTGTCACGAATTCTCCGAACGCCGCCTGCCCGGTGGGCACCCCCTGATCTCAGCCCTACACGCCCGAGCTGTCACAGCATCCCCTTCCCAAAACCCCCTTAGCAGGCACCGGTAGGCAAGAGAAGTTTTATTTACGAAAGACGTTTCAATGAAAATTTCTTAAAAGTTGAAAAAGACGATGCAAGTTTTACGGCAGAAATGACTTAAAATATAACAAATTGCACAAAATATTAACACTGATCATACAATATTTCAAAGATTAACAAGCATGTGCTAAAGAAACTGTAGAGTCTAGAAATACCCCAAATATATCTAGTTTACAATTGCTGTACAAAAAGCAGTTATAAATACTTCACATCTAGAAAAAATACACAGAACCTTTGAAATAGACTCTCCCTTACATATAAACAACCTCTGTAGAAAAAAACCAAAAACACCCAATACAGGCCAATCCCCCTGCTCCAAGATATGTTTGAACTAGTACTGGTTAGCACCAACACCTTAGTGTATCACAAACAGGAGGTGTTTTGTTTTTTAAAAAATAATTTTAGTGTTCAGAATCTACTTAAGACCAAACAGCGACTAGAAAAGACAACACAGTATGGTACATTCATAATTTGATGGGAAATGAGTACAGAGGAGGTGGAAGTTCAGAAGCCACGTTGCAGTCAGAAGTACAGGGGGGTTTATGTAGTTCTCATTCCTACAAGACTCCTGTTTGTGTCAGCAGTGAATTGCTTTGACCCTGATCTTTCAAACAGTTATGTGCATGATTGATGAAGCCAATGCCAGCAGTATCAGGCCTTTTAATCTATTCATCTTCTTGCCATGTCAAAAGTCAAAACCCTTTTGAAATAAGACACCTGTTGCGAAGTTACAACTGAAATGCATGTTTCCCTAGAATACCTGTATGGAATTGCACTAAAAGGAAAATATAAAATATGTTTTCTAAAAGGGAGTCCATGAGAGTTTATTAAAGACAATCTGGCAGGCTCAAGTTTATGGTAATGCAGTGTTTCTACATACAGTTTTAAGACTAGGACAATTATAACTCTTTTTTAAAAAATCTACTAGCTTTTCTTGTTAATATTAACACCAATTTCTTTAAGTTAGTAATCTGCCATTACAGGAGCATAGCACCAATTCAGTATTTATTGCTGTCGTGTATCCCTACAAATATATTTTCCCAAGGTATTTACAACTGTACAAATATTCACAAAAGTGCAAAATTAAGACTTTATTCTGTGTGTTCATTGTGTTAGGTGTCCTGAGTCCCACGCACCACCGTGACACTGCCCTGCCTTATTGCTGTGTGCTGGGAGGTCAGAACACCCTTGTGTGAGCACATCGAGCTCCAGAGGGAGTTCTCAAACACAATCTCCTCTCCCTCCTCACTCCACGCTCACCTTCAGCCCCATTCCGTGCTGCAGCCCACTGGGAATTGTCCCTAAACGTCGTTGGAGCCTTGGCTGGCACAAGAGGAGAAGCTGTCGTACAGAGAATCACTCAAGGATTCCACATTGTCCACGTCCTGCCGACCCGAGCCGTTCAAGGATGCTGCTTCTTTCTTTCCTTTTTCTTCCTTCTGTCCTTCAGCCTTGTTCAGACAGTTCTTCTCTTTTTCCAATAAAAGTACATTATTGCTGTTAAATTTATTGAGAGACTCCAGGGAAATTTTAGATCCTCTGTTCTGGGAATCTTCTTTTGTTTCTTCAGTTTGCTTCAATTTCTGTAAAAGTGAGGGAAATATTGGAAGCATATTCCTTAAAAAGTTATCCTACTGTACACCATTAATTACTGTCTTTCCAAAGTTCACAGGGTGAGAGGAAATAGATTGCTAGATGCTTAACTAACTGTTATGATTAAATAGAACATTAGTGTCCATTTTTGGACAAATCATAATTTGAATGATTCTGCTGAGGCAAATAGGACTCCATTTATGTAACACTCAAGTGCTATTAATGTCCTAAGTAGCAGACCCTGGCTATGCACGTGCTAAACACCTCCAGCATCCTCACAGTAATTTAGATCTTCTCCTGCACGAATACTTTGGGGGGTATGTTTAAATAGGTATTTGTTTAAGCAGAGTTTTTTTAAAAAAAAAGTGCAGAGGAGAAAACAGTATTTTTCATAAATTAAAGATGCAAATGAAAACTTGCTAGGGAATAGCCTCACATTTTGCATGTATAAGCCTATTGATTTCCACAAACCCAAACCCTCTCTAATAGACAAGAAAGCAACAAGACAGGAAATTACAGTGAACTGGGCCGATCCCCACAGACCAGAATCAATCAGATATTGGCCAGGCCTTCTCGGAGAAGTGGTGTAATTCTGTGGGAACACTGGACAATGTATTAGCACATTATATTAAAAACACACAGTAGGATTGGACCAGAGCAGTTTTATCCCTTTGTCAGCTACTGGTATTTTCAATCAGAGATCTGACCAAGGAGTCATTAGGGAACTGTGTAGGGAGCAGCTCAATAAAAATGACCTGCTGTTTATATACAGAGTGTTTCAAAATCCGAGTAACTAACTCCTCTTACAGATCATATTACCAGAGAAATATGGGACAGCATTCAACATTTTACAATCAACATTCAATAACCTCCTGGGCAGATAAGATTCAAGCATTCTGAAATATGCCATCAGAGTGCAAAGCCATTCCTCACTTTTGCTAGTGCCATCAGATGGCAAAGACAGAATCAGTAAATTACTGCAAATCCAAGGCATCAATGTTTTTGTTTAGCTAGAAAACGAGATGGCATTTTAAGCACACTGAAGGTATAGCTTGGGCAGATGTGTGGATGCTGTGGGTCATTACATGTGCAGTTGTAAAGGGCCCTTAGAATTTTCTGAAGAATTCAAGCTTCGAGTCAGTCAAATGTTGTGCATGCTGTGCTGTCCCTCCTTGGAAATCTTTGGCAAGAGGAAGACAGATTGTTAGAGTTTGATTGCTTGTTTTGATAGCCAGTTAGATAAAAACTGAAATGCCAGTCCAATGATTGTTTTTGATCTGATCTTGTCACATTTCATAAGATGACAATGCATGGATTTAGATTACTATTTTTGGAAAATGTTTCAAACAAACTTAAGTAAAGCAACAGGAGATTCTAAAGTCTTAGCAAATGAACATTTTCTGTTTGGTGTGTTAATTAATCTTGAGTCTAAAAGGTTTTAGGGAATGTTGTGTTGGATTCTAATTTTAGATGACAGTTAAAACTAAGGTCTTCAATATCTATAATTAAAATGTTTTCCGAGATAGAGGAGTGTAACCCTTAGAAATGGGAATGAACACAAATTCAGGACCCTATAATAGAAATTTTTCACTATTTCACCTTAAAATGTTCTTCCCTTTGCCCTCATTTGAAATACTGAAAAAGCTGTTTCACTTCCCTGTAGGCCAGATGAGAAAATTCTCAGCCATAGCATCAATAACACACATTAACTCTTTTTGCTTTTCAGAGCACTAAGCCTAAAATACTTTATTATATGACAGACTAAATGATGTTTCTTTGTCTTTAATTTTCCCACTTCACAGCTTTCCTTTAGATAAATTGAATGTGACTAGTTAGCACAGACTTGGGACTGCAGGACTCAATACTGGAGATAGTGAGGCCTGTGATAAAACTCTTATTGATTCAAATGGAGCCAATTTCAACTCCTGGGCAGGAGCAGCACAGACACCTGGAGAATCTGCAGGACAGAGCAGTCTGGGTGAAGCATCACAATCAGAGGAGGATTTTGGCAATCCTACTGAAGGATGGATTTACACCTCAGGACAGACCAGACTGAATTCATCAGTATATTCTGCATATATGCAGTATCAGTAATTTTTTATACCCTCCAGGCACAACCTAGGCTACAATCTTACTTTAATCACCTCCTAGATTCTCATTTATTTTATAGAGTGCGTTAGAGAAACTGCAGGGAATAAAAGTACTCTACAAATTTTAAGCAAAAACATTGAATCATATGAAGTTGAAGCGAACTGAAGCCCATCACAGAAACCGGTTGGCAAAAGATCCTGAGTAGTGAACAGTACATCTACAATACATCAGGGCTTAAAGGGAAAACTAATTCTAAAAGTGGTAGCAAAACTTATTAGCAAAACAAGAAACAGAAATAAGTTATGAGTATTTTTTGGATGTAGAGATGTCCTTTTTAGGTGTCCTATTGCCTAGTTACATACTTCTGCAAAAACCCCTGAAACTTCCTTTCTTTAAAACATACAAGAAAACTCATAAGCAAAACAAAAACTTTAACCAGAGATATTAATGTAAGAATCTGCACAATCAACAAATCATTTTCTCTCACAGTAACACAATTATGTACATTCCTAGAGCTGAAAAGTCACTGGTCATTTCTTTAACCTCGGTTTGTGTCAGAACAGAAATGTTAACCCAAGCTGAGAATTTTTTTCTCTAGTTACTATAGATACAATTTGTAAAAAATTACCAAAGAGTGTTTATTTAGATTCATGCTTAAATAAGTTTCTTATTATTCATGGCAGTCTCAAAAGCTGCTAGATGAAACAAAAGGCAAAAGCAAAACAACTATTGTTAGAATTTGATAAATTGTGTGTATGTGGTTACACAGTATCTTTGGGTTTTTTATGTAGATTTGCTATTGACTGCAGCAGTCACAGCTATAACAAATAACAAGGGTTAGCCCAAACGTCAGTATTGTTTATTTTAAAGTAATTAGTTCATTAATGCACTTGAGAGCCACACTAATGTGTCTCAGCAGCTTTTTCTGCAGAGTGGAACGTGAGGCAGGTGTGTTCTACACCCAGGAGAAGTGGTGAGATTTGGTAAGAAGTGTAGAGAGCACCTAACCCCTAAGTCATGGCTTCCAGTCAGCTCTGTCCTGTGTCAGGAGTGGCTTCCTGCAGAGTGAACTGGTGCATTTGTCACCACAGCAAAGGAAAGACTCTGTGATTTTGCTCAGTGCAGCTACAAGAGCTAAGATGGGACCAACAGTATTTGCTTGCTCTCACACAGGAAATGCCATTTCAGCCTTGAAGTGGTGACTTTGCTGCTGACTATTCTGATCTGTCCTGTGAACAAGGTGAGTGCTGCATTTGCTGTGGACTCTGTATGTTTTCCTAAGTATTAATTAAGGGAAAAGACAAAAACATGTAGTCAGAGATTTTGGTCTGCAAGAGACGGATAATAGAAAAAAAGGAAAAAGGCTCAGTGCAGACAAGAACTGTAGTTTTCACAGTGCCTCTGTAAGAGCTCTGGCCCATCACCCTAAAGCAGATCAATGGTTAGCTTGTTTTACTTATCCTAAGTGTATTTTTGTATGGAAAATCTGCCCCATTATGGCCTTAGGGTACAGGCAGCATTTGTTGTTCTACTCTGCTGTATAGGTGGAGAGCTTCCCATGGCTGGAGCTTCTTACCTGCCCAGTGTGGGGTGCCTTGCACACCTGAGAACAGTGACCAGTTGTCAGAAGAGGAGAAACTCTTCCTGACATACACAGACATTCATCACTTTGAAATAAAACCATGAGTCATGAATCAGAATAATGTTTCCTTGCTGGCAACATCCTAAAGGGAATAACTAAAACCCATTAGTGATGTAATAAAATCTGGCATGTCACTTCAAGCACAGCAAATTAGGAAAACAAAACTAGCCTGCAGTTACACTGATACATTATAAATAGGTGTTATTTCTACATTAATACATCAAATTAGGTTTTCTGCAAACTGTAAAAATGAGAGGTTACATGTGGGCAGAATGCCTTTTCAGAGCTGTGTGGTCAAGGGCCAGGAAGAACTGCAGCCCTTGTGAATGGCACCAGGATTCCTCAGGTGTTGTGGGAAGGAGGAGCAGGGAAGGATGGGCTGGTTCACAGGCACAAAGGACCCCACACTCGTGTGCAGGAAGGAAAGCAGCAGCAAGGCCATTTCTTCAATGTGGTAACACACAGAAGCTCTGATTATCTGGAGGTCAGGCTATGCTTCTAAGTCCTGCCAGAGCCCAGAAATAGCAGTGAACCATTCTGCAGGATAAATGTATTTTCCAGCTGTCTAAGTTTAGTTAACCAGCACTTTAAAGAGCTCAGAATCAGTTACAAAAAGGAATAAAATGAACTTTATTTATGTCTCTCATGCATTGGGCAATTTAGTTTTTAGATTAACACAAAAGCAAGAAGGGCATCGCTTCAAGTGAAGTATAACTGCAGAACACTATTGGGTAGAAACAACAAAATTGCTATGAGAATTAAACATAGATCAACAAAATCAATACTTAATTGTATAACTCAAGGTCTTTCATTTCAGATCTGATCTCTAATAGAAGATACAAAGTATGTTCCCTTTTGTTTTTTCTAGTTATTGCTCATAACTTTATTTTGAGGGAAAACAATTTTCTAGATTTTTATTTTTTAAAAACTGCTTGTTACTTTCTCTGCATATGCTCAGGGTAAACTTGATCCTAGGAGCCTCTATTTCTTATTTTAAATTCACAGTTCCTCCAATTTAGATATCCTCTAACTCCTGTAACTGCTTTGTATTTACAACACCATGGGTCTAAGTGGGATATGCTGTTGCAGCACTACATAGGTTGCTCACAAATAACCTGTTTAGTGGGACAATTTTAATATGTTTACAGCTTCTTGTAGAGCAGGTGCATGGAGACACAGGGAAGTTTTTTGACCAGAAGTGTACTGGTCTCATCAGAAGTAACTTCTCCCTGAATTCTCTGGTGTCACACGCCTGTCTGCAATAGAAGGTGTCACATGGAAAGGGCTGGGCAGTGGCTGTCTGTCCTGCAGCCAGGACAGAATGCCATGCAGGCTCTCTGTGCAAAGTGAACAACCTCCAGATCTCACTGAACATCAGGTGAACAAGTAATATTCTGCAGTGAAAATAGTTGTACAGCCACATCCAGAAAACTACAAAGGTGAAAGCTGTAACTGCGTGACCTCTGCTGCATTACAGCTGAGCTAAAAATGGGATGTTTGAACTTCTTTCTCTTTAAAGCATAACTTTAAATAATAAGATAAGCCTTGCTCTCCATTGTACATTGTCAGAAGCTTTCATCCATTTTCTGGAGTGACAGTAAAATAATTTCTGAAATAATTTTTCTTTTTTCTACTTGAACAGAAATCCCAAAATTATTTTGCTGTAGCAGATAATGACATTCTCAGAGACACACCATCAGATTTCCATAATAAACAGTAAGTGGCAGCTTCTTTTGTGGGAAAAAATGCATTGCTAGGAAACATTTTTAAGTTGATTAGTGTGTTCAGCAGTTGATAGGAAAGCCAGACATATATGGTATGTATCATCATCCCCTGATGGCATTATGGGTAATGCAACAACGACAATGTAATCAAAGTTTACCTCCTGTATTTCAGAGTATAAAAATCTACAAGTATGTTTTAGTATCACAAGGAAAGCATTTCTCATGATCCTGAACTGTAAGTGAATTACCTTAGAGGAAAACCAGCTGATTAGCTGTGTACAATTCATAGCTGCAGATCTGGACAAAACAGCTATTGCCTAATGAACAGGTGGCTGAGGAGTCGAGACTTGTGTTGTCTATGGCTTGAATTCTTGTGTGGTTTAGGAGATAAAAGAATTTAGTTTAGTGAATTGGGCCTTATGCTTTCAAAAGCATAATTTTCATAAAATGATGAGATGACTCAGTACATTCAGCATTCTAATGCCAAGATTACCATCCTCATACATGAATATTTTCTTGACATGACAAGACTGTTTGACCTGATTAGGTTTATACCAACCCTCTTTGAACTTCTGCATAATTTAATAAACCAGGATGTTGAGGTCTGAGTGCCCAGGCCTTTTGCCTTCTGTTCAGGTACAAACTGAATGGCACAAACTGAATATTTCGTCATAGTGCCACAGAACAGCCACTGGCTGCATCAACTCTGCATGGACAAAAAGGAATTATTTAAAAAGGAAAAAGAAAATACAATTCTAAGTGGCAATACCTTGGAAAATGATAACGGTGCTGGTGCTCAGCCAAGTGTGTTGAGGCGATGCATTAAAAAGAAAAGCAATTAAACACCAGTAGTTTCTCCAGAAGGCAAAGCACAGCCTCACTCTGTTCACATTGGCAGAATCACCCATTTTGCTTCTCACAGAGGGAACCTACCCACTAAAAGCAATGCTTAGTGCAATCAGAAGCTCACCACAAGGCATTAAGGAAGAAATATCCCTGGCGAGAAAGGAAGCTGTTACTCAGTTTCTAGAACCTGATGGACTGAAAATGAACAAGAGATGTATAGGATTCACTTAACTTTTCAGAGATCCTTTTAGCTTTACTTGTAAAGGGAGTTAAATAGCAAAAATTTTCTGATTTTCTACTGATTGAAAAAAAAATGGCAGCGAAAAAAAAAGTCACGCTGAAAGGTGAGACTGGTGACAAAGTTATTGAACTTGACTTAACCTTTTGAGGGTCAATACTCTGCCTTGACAGAATTATATGAAGGGTTATGTTGTCAGTGATAACCAAATGGTACTGGAACTATGAAGTCCTAAATAACTCGGCTGTTTCAGTCTTCATCAGACTGTATTTCAGCTCACAGAATTTAAATATATAGAGGTTTGTCCTACTGAATGAAAGTAGTTATCCTTACCTTGATGAAAGTATGGCAGATTGTTTTAATAAAGAAAGAGCTTTGTACAAAAAGGGGGCTACAATTTTATTCTAGATTACAGCTTTGGTTGATTTCTTTTTTTTTTTAATTGGTATACTTACACAGACCTAAATCCAGGAGGGGAAAAAAGTATAGTTCAAAGTTGTTTTTTTTAAAAAAAAATCCAGTACCAGTGCAGTTCTTAAAGAGATAGGTACTATCTCCCATTTGACTGATGATAAAAAATCCTCTCAAACTCGGTAAATGCAGGATTGTACTCATATAACATAATCTCACTGACATTTTCAGTAATCAGAGTAATTTTTTCTGTATGGCTGAACTATTCTCAGACTACTGTTCCTGAGTATTAGCTGTGTTCTTACCTGTCTTCATCTCCCACCTTTGGCTTTTTAGAATAAGACAATACATTTTGGTAGTTACAAAGACACTTATCCCCTCTCTCTCTAGTGACGCCTCAGCTCCTGGCCTGTAATGTCTGTGTCATTCACCCGGAATACTGGAATTGGAAAAATGGAATTGCACTCCAAAACTGTACTCCAAAAGGTAATTGCAAGTGGGTAATGATTTTCCTCACTAGTAATCCTATCTTTTGTGTACTGGACTAGATTCATAGCCTACGACCATCCAGCTGACCTGTGGGTAAAAAGACAGGAGCAGTAGAAAGAGAATCATGGAATAACAGGACTGTTTAGGTCGGAAAAGACCTTTAAGTCATTGAGTCCAACCACTGAAGAAGCAAGATTATGTGGCAGGGTCAAGAGGAAATCAGCAGGATGACAAAATCATGTAGAAATAATTCTCCCAGCTCTGAAATTTGCTGTGGGCATTAAGAGGGCTGTGCTGTCTGGAGGAGCGAATCTCTGCGGGAAGACCTGCAGAGGTAGGAAAGGGATTGTCCCTTCTTGCAAGTTCTCAAAATGATTCAGGGACACAGTTGCAACAAAGGAGTAAGTTCCACAGCAAATAGGGCTTTTTTATTTTTAACCTCTGGGGAGGAAGGAAATTTGGGAAGAGACAAACAATCCTTCCAGACCTATCAGTTCCCCTCTGTGTGACCGCAATGCTCGGCTGCTGCTGAGGGAGCCTTCATGTCCACACACAGCAGAACTAAAGCTCTTCCAAGCTCTCACCAGGAACAGAGAGGTCAAAATTTTAGATTTGGAAGCAGGGTCTTCTTCACTGCTAAAAAATTCTGAATTAGCTTGCTTAAACCCCAGTCCAGCTACATAGTTTATTTTAGGAGCCTGAGGCTGACATTTCCCTTTCCACTACAGATTTTAATCAACTCTACATAACGCAGATTTTTTATCTCTAATGATTCTAACCAAAACCTACTGCCTTTTCTTTCCCCTTCTGTGACACTTGGATTCTGAAAGGCACTGATGAAACCCACTAAGTGTGCCCTCCTCTGCACCTTCCCTAAGTGAGGGTTAGGGGCTGGGGCTGGGCAGTCCTGCACTGGGATAAGTGCTTCTGCAGGAGCAGGGAAAGAGGGCAGAGCCCAAGCTGCCTTCCCAGAAAATCTGTAGCAGCCTGAACCACATGCACACTGTTTTCTGACTCTGTGCAATGAGACTAGAGAAGTTCCTTTGTCACCAGATAAAAGAGGGACAGGATAGATGCAAATAATGATGCTGGTTACATGACTGCGCTTGCTACCTCTCCAGCTGATGTTATGAGCTGTACTGAGTTTTCAGCACTGATTCAAGCAGAGCATGAATTGCAGATAGAAGCCTATGTTTTAAGTTCATCTGCTATCAAATCCTACATAACAGTACAGTTATTTACATGGCCTTTCTAAATTTATGCAAACAATTTATCTCTGCTGTAGGGCAGAGTATTTCAGGGACAGCAGCACAACATGCACCAAAATACAAGACAGAGTTTCAGGCACAGGCTGCAGAACCAAATTAAAGTAGAAGGATAAATCCTCTCTTGCAATTTTTAGTTCATTTCAGTACAGCAAGTTGTATCAATAAAAAGCCTATAGTATAAGTCAGCTAGAAAATAAATGCTATGAAGGATGTTCCATTTTATGTTGTTTGAATTTGATTAGTGATTAGTCCTGGCGGTTAAACCACATGGGAACAGTAATCAAGGGTTCTCTACTGCAGTTCTGTAACAACTGGAAAACACTGTTGGCTCATGTCCTATTCCATGATGGGATATTAACCTAAAATCTAATTAATATATGAATGAATTACGTTTCTAGAAACATACTATATTATAATCAATTTTAAGTGAGTTCCTAACAGGAGATAAGATGAAGAAAAAGCTGTAGAATTACCAGAGGCTGATAAATTCTGTTTACTGTGACTGATGATTTTTATGGAGGATAATTTTACAATCCATCAAACTTTTGTCAGTTCAAGAATCATGCTGCCAAACGTATGCAGTAAATTAATTTTTAAATTTACATATTTATTAAAAATCTTATTGAAAACAGCAGGAAGTAAGCCTTGTTTGAATAATAAAATAACTTGTTATTCTACTGGAAAGAAAACAAAAAACCCCCAACCTCTTATTAAGATGATTTTATAGCAAGGCAATAATTATAAACAACTACATGAATTAGTTAACCAAACACTGCATTAAATAGCCAACCCAAAAATTAATCAAGAATTTATAAAAACCTTTTTGGAAGATAATCACGTAAAAAATGCAATTTAAAAGCTAAGAAAATAATGGCTGAGTTTCAGATGTGCTGCAGAACAGGTTTTCCATCCCAGGCCTGTTGGCTGGAGCTCCTGGATTCCTGGGGAAACCCTGGGGAACTGCAGGTGTCTGCCTGTGGCTGAAGGTGCTGAGGAGGAAGGGATGCCAGCAATGCTCCCATGCACGTGGCCATGGGGAGGTGCCCACTGGGATTTGGGATCTTCGGTCCCTTCCCTGCAGTTTTCTTTGGCTGCTCCTGATACTGGGGCCAGCCATTCACACTCTTGAAACACCTACTTTGTTTGTACAAAATTGGGGTACATGCAGGGAACAGGCAATTCATGTCCTAAATGCTGATGGCAGGTGATAGTCTTTTTTTTTAACTCTAAAAGATGCTCAGAAAGAAACACTGTTTCTCTGTTATTAGGAGAATCAGGAATTAGAATTATTAGAAATAAGAATTTAGAATTAAGCAGAGCAATGCTGGGCACCAAGATGACCACAGCTACAGATGCAGATGGAAGCTTCTACAGCCAGGAGATTTATAAATGTTGAACTTGTCTCCTCACTGAATCAAAGCAGTGATATCCATGTTGATTAACATGCATATCATCTGGCTGTGATCCGAGGGGAATTTTAGTTAATTTATGGATTTAGATGTGTTTACTTCATCTTTTAGAAACGAGTACATCTGTTTCTGGTCATGAGAAGCTCTATCCTACTTCGTGGCTCAGCCAGGCATACAGAATGTCTCCCACTGGGATCTGGCCGGAGCATTAATGGTTGCAAACTCTCTGTGAGGGGCACAGCCTCAAAAACAGGAAACTCAAGGACAAGTGCTGGACAGACCTTTCTTTGCCTTTCCACCTTCAGCCTCCCTGGATACCAGCAAGGCTCAGGTTAAGCATCTAACAGGACCTGAAAGGGTGGTAACTGTTTGTGCTGAGCCCACCTGGGCTGTAAAAGGCCCTTCCCCAGGTTGTGAGGTGATATTTTGGCAAGGCTTTTGAGGTTTTTCCAGAGAAAGAAGGCAGAGTGAAAAGATATACTGGGAACTCTGGTTTTGTGGGTTCTGACCCCCCCTTGTCTGATTGTGAGAAAACCTCTGTTGGGTATGACTGAAGAAGGAACTTGGTGTGAAGAAGCAGCATAGCCTCCTGCTCCCACAGTGGGCTTCCTGCAGGAAAAGAATAACCTAGTGGTATTTTTGCATTGATTTCACTGCAATTTCTGTATAAAAAGAGAAATGTGAAGTGATAGCTGCCACGTGACTGGATCTGTTGGACAAATGCTTCAGGAGATTTACTGACCTTAGCAATGCAGAAGTGTTACTGCAGTATCAATGCTGCAACTGCAGTGAGATACTGGTGATATAGAACATGTTCCTATGCCTAAACCAAAGACTGGAATATTGTTAACACAATAGGCCACTAGGAGGACTAAAATACAACTGGAATTCATGCAGACACACTGTACAGCTAATATACACTCATGTTTTGAACGCCCAAAGATGATACAAACAGAAAATCTGGATGAAAATGCAGAAAAAAGCAGTTGCCAGGCCCTACTAGTGAATGAGTAATTTGAAAAAATGTTGCTGAGAATGAGCAGGTATTTAATACTTATTAGAATACCAAAAAAAAAATCTTTTAAGTGTTGTTTTCTTAAATGTCTTAGATTATTCAGGATTCAAATACTCGTAACAATGGAATAAAAATTTTCTCCATGCACAGCCATGGTTAGGAGCCCTGTGTGGACAGCAGGACTGCTGAAGGTGGTAGAGTTCTGCCCATGCAAAACTCTTTGCAGAATCAGGGTGCGGATTTGCTTCTGACATTCTGAAAACTCCTCATCAGAGAAGCACTATGTTTATGGTTAGTCTTTGTAATGCAAGATCCCATCTTGAGCAAGAATGCTTGATGAGAATATTAAGTGATAATGATTATTTGCTTAGAGCTGCTATGGGGCCTTCAAAGCTCTCAAAGCAGCCTGCTAACAGTGCTGGATTAAATTCCAAATGCAGCTGGAAGGTATTATTTATATTCTTTATTTAAAAAATGGGGAATTTAATAGCAGGAGAGGCTTAGCAATTTGGACATTCAACCAGAACACCATCCCTATCTCCACAGTCCTGCACTCTTGTCTATTAAGCTTTTTGTCAGTATTTGAATTTTTTTTTTTATTTGCAGGCAAAAATTTCTCCATGGAAAGGCAGAGACCTATTGTTCTCACTAGGGAGCATCTGAAATACTCTTCAACATATAGAACCTGGCATTTAATCCACTGAACATGGTAGTTAATCAAATGTTTTGCACTGACTTTAGTAGAGTTTGGATCAGACTCTTGATGCATTAGAGAGATAAATTATTTAACTTACTGAGTTCCCCTAGAAACAAAATATTGAGCTGCAAACAAAGCTAACAAACACCAAATGGGATGCCATCTGCTGCAATGAACAGAACATGACCAGTTCCCCCCATGCTTGAGATTCCTCCAAAACACAATCTAAAATACGTTTGTTAAACTCCCAACTGTCTCACAGAATTGGCTTAGCACAGGTTAGCAAATGCTGGTGCCCCCAGCAGCAGCAAGGCTGTGAGGCATCAACTGGAGTCTCTGATGATTTCATTCCTACTGGGCTGAACTGTGTAAACTGCCAGGGTTCTGTGGTGTCCAGAGCCTATGGAACCTATGGAGATGTTTGTCCTCATGCTCTGTGCCTTGTGGACTCTGAGTGGTTTCTCTCCCTGAGTAAATATGAGTGCTAATTACCCACATCATGCTGCATTCATAAATCTGGAATTTTCTATCCTCTGACATCCGGAATCTAAGCCTACCAGAGAAACAGGATACGGAGGCAAAAGTTCTACTTCCCACAGATATCTCCACCAGGAATGGCACGAGATAGCTGAAATCCCAAGTCCCTGCTTTGTAGGAAAGTTTTTGGCTGTGGAGGAGAGAGAGTGGGCTCCCCAACACTTTCACAGGAACAGAAGGACAGCACTGAGCTAAAAGCAGAGCGTATGACGCCAGTGGGTGACATCAGCCTTAGCCCCCTTTCCTCTTTCCAAGCACATTAATTGGGCAGCCAGGCAGCTTCCATGGAATGGGAGGGAGAAACCCAGCAGGATTTGCCTTGCAGAACAAGACAAGAATGTAAATCCCTTCATACTTAAATCTCCTGCCCAGCCAGACACTTCATCTTCTCGTATCACCACAAGTGATGAGACTGCCACAAACAAACAGAAGCTCCAAAGACAATTTAGTTTTTAGTAGTCAGTCAGGAAGGCTCCAGCCCTCACACCACACAGCTTCTAAATGGTGGCTGCTGTTCTTGGCTGGCTCTGCTGCCTCTGTTTTCAACACCATGTCACTAATGATGTCATAACACAGCTTCCACGTTTTCACAATGGATTTTATTTGTAAAAATGCTGTATTAGAAGTGTTGAGCTCTCTGTACCCTGGCTTGCCACAGAGGCACTAGGAAACATTAAAAGATAGGATGATGTTCCCATAATAGTGATAGTTAAAATATTCTGTAAAATGATAGAAGTGAAAATTTTAGGCTTTTTTCCAGTTGCCCATACACTAATGTTAGGGAAAATGCAATAAAGAAATGGATTTAAAAATATGAAGAACTTCATTATGACATGATCTTAATGGGAACACAGTAGGACCAGATTAGAAATGCACAGTATTTGGCCTTTTAACTTGGGGGAAATGTCTGCTGACGTTCCATGTCATTGCCCACAGTGCCAATGCACAGAAGCAGGATGTTACAGACCAAAATCCTGCCAGCCAGTTAGAGGGAGAATGTCTAAAACAATTTTCAAGCACCTACATAAACTCCATGATTTTCACAGGATCCAAATAACATGAATCAGTCAGAGAGATCAGCAAAAGCTACAGATTTGTAGCAGCTTTGAAAACTGGGCAGCTGAAGTGTCTAAAAATTCATTTAGGCACAGCCATTAAGAAAAGAATCTTGAAAAAACCCTGATCTTTATTTTTACTGATTAGAGGCCATAAACAAGTCTCAGTCTCTGCAGAGAAAAATAATTCTTGCAAGAGCAACCAGGAAGCATGTGCTGCCTGCTTTGCTACTTCTGCTCTTCAGTTTCAGGCATTGTATGAAAATCTTTTACATTTTAAATCTGCTTTTTGTCTTATTATATGTGTTACCAGCAAGTTTCCCAATATGGTAACTTTGTTTTTTGTTAGAAGAAATATCATAGACTATTACTGCATAGTTAACATTTTATTTTTATAATCCACAGCAGCACACCCTATTCGTATTTAATTTCTTCTTTTCCACCCACTTCTGCTTTACTCTTCATCCTCCTAAACCCATCTGAGGCCTTGTTTTACAGTTTGCTTTACAGAGCATTCAGTAACCCACAGGATATGTGCATATGTAATAGGATGTCAGAAAAATCACTTTGAAGTGTTTGGCAATTTTTCAGATAATAATCATTTGGGGTTTGATTTGCTGAGAATAACACTAGAGTAGCTAAGGGAAGTTCTTCAGGCTACAGTTTTTTTACAGCAGGTAAAATTTTTAGTGACCTCTATTAATGAGGAGGCAAAGGATGGAGGAATTGAGAGAAGGTGGCACTAATGGGGGCAGAGCCAACAGGCTGTGTCTCAGTCACTGTACTCTTGATGAGCAGCTCAGGCTGGCAGGACTCTGACATGTGCTATGGAAACTTATATCACTCTTAGCCTTTGTGAAGGATAATTAGACATTTAAATGATGTAACTACACCTTGTGAACTTCCCAAAGTTCCCTGTGTCACTTACTGCTGCAAAATCTGCTGAATACCATGTTTGTTTCTCCTATCAAATATAAATATTACTTTTCATTAAATTAATATGAATGCTGAAAAAGCCTAAAATTTGTGTATTGGGGCCTAAAAATACAGTAAGAGATAAAATATTACACTTTGGAACCTTGAACTTGCAAGAAATATTTACCAATATTTTTCTTAAGGTTTTAAAGAACCCATGTGTCATACTGCACAAAATCTAGTATAACTTCTCATTTCAATAAAAGGCAAATCACTTTTGGGAAAGGAAAACAGCTAGTGGAATAAACTATAAACATCAAAAAATTATTTCAGTATGTTTTTTGTCAATATTTGACATAAAATTTGCCTTCTTTTCAAAGACCATGTTGATTAGGCTATTATTGTCATGTGCATATGGAAAGAAAAAGCGTCATCTTAAAAATAGAAATAATAGAAATAATAACATATTTTCAGTATATTGTCACAATTCCTGCTACCATCATCTGTGTAACTTACTCCTCATGTATTCTCCTCGGTACAGAACTCTCATACTAAAAGATCAGTCATTTCCCACCCTTCTCTGCCTGATGTTTGAGTGCTTTATGCAAAACATATCGCTGTTATAGATGGGGAAGACAAGTTTCAGCTGGAAAAACAATTCACAAAAACATTACAGTGTTATTCATCTCATTTAACTCTGCTAATCACATGGTCCTCTTGGAGTCAAAATATTTTATATTTTCCAGCTTCAGAAAACAAACAGCTCACTGAATACACCTCTGTGCCCTACTGCTCTTGTCTTGATTGAGTCAATCCAATGTTTATTGAAATCCAATCTATTTTCCAGCTTTTTCTTTTCTTACTAATATAATTTCTACCATTACAACAATTACACTATCTCACATGCTTACTAATATTTATCATTTGTTGCTGTTAATGTGTCCTGAATTCCGTTTTGGCCCAGAGTATTCTTATAATATTCCTATTCCACAGCAAGAGAAATGAAACCTTTATTTCCAAAGATAGGGACTGAAGAGCACCTGGTTTCAAATGGCATAAACAGGAGTGCATTTTGGGCCATGCTGCAAAGCACATCAGGTCCACATGCCAAACCTCTGAAAAACAGTCCAGAACATTTTCCACTTGGGGAAATCACTAGCAAATGATACTTTTACTCCGTATGTACTTCTGGTGCTTATTAGACTAAAGGATCTTCCTACTTGCACCTAAGAGCCCCTGTGCCTATTACATCCAGATGTAATCTCCAGTTATAAAGGCAAATGCACATTGGAGTGCTGGGGATGTGTCTGCAGCGAGCAAGGGGGGTGGGCAGGGACTGAATGTGTTTGGGTCTTGCCCACACCCTGCTTATTGCAGCCACTCTGCCCTGCTGAGAAATGACCTGGGGTACCCAGGCCATCAGAGCTGTGACAGGGCTGATGCCTTAAGTTTTGCCTTGATATTTTTCAGATTCTGTGCTGCTTACTGTAGTTCTGAGCCTCATATTAACTGCCAGTCAGCTCTCTTCACAGAGCAGGTAGACAAAACAAATCCTTTTCCTGCTGAAGACCAAGGACATGAAGATCAGGACCAGCACAAACAAGGGTGGACTGAAGGGAGGAACAAGAAGGATGGGGCCTCACAACCTGAAGCTGTAATTCGACAATTAAACCCCAATATGCAAATAGACCAAAACTTATAAAAATGTAAGATCTCATAACTGGTCATCCATTTGTGACTATTTTGGGTCCATCTTGGGTGTAGCCCTGGCCAGGCCCTGTCCTGCCCAAGGTCGATCCTGGAGGCCTTTCAATAAATACCTACTTTATTCTCTAGGTCTGTCCAGTCTCTGTTTCAGGTCAGCTTTCCCAAGGCATCAGGGCAGACTCCCTGTAAATGAGTTCTGCACAGCTCTGCACAGGTCTGTGCTGCTCTGTGCTGCTCTGTGCTGTTCTGTGCTGTTCTGTCCTGCTCTGTGTTGCTCTGTGCTGCTCTGTGCTGCTCTGGGCACTCACACACGAGCAGCTTTGGGCTGATCCTCAGGGACTCTGGCAAATGAACTGCAGGGCTTTTTGCAATATCTGGGCCAGTGTGTAATGTGGTTATGCAGCTCCCACACACTGAAAGGACAACCTTCCCTCTGTAATTTGGAATTACTTGCTGAGATGGTGGGATATGGGGTTTCTGCTCCAGTGAGCAAGTTTTTTCACTCAGAAAGGGCAAAGTTCTCCCTTCCTTACAGTGCCAGAGAGGTTCAGTGAGCACAAGGCTCCAGCTGCGGCCACAGGACGTCTTGGTGTGTTGCTTTAAATCACAAGCCCAGACAGATGCATCTGGCACTTGACAAGCCACAGAGGCACAGTTCACTGGGTGCTGTGAGTGATTGGGGTGTTTAGCACTTGCTGACACTGTGCCAGAGGCACTGGAACTGCACCTTCCTGCCCAGTGATGCCTGAAGTCCTTGGCATTCCTGCTTTCCACTTCCTCCATGTCTTCTCCCAGACCCACATCCAAACCCTTCTCCTGTTAGCCTTGCACACCATGTGTTTTAAATGCCACACAGCCTGCTCTCCTGTGCCAAAGACTTTCTGTCCCTCACACTGATACCCAAATACTCTTAAAACTGTGCGCTAAAAGATATTTGAGTTAAAATGTCGCCACCTACCCATCCCCATAAATACACTAAACAAACACAAAATAGCCTTTATACCAGCTGGAGGGCTAGTCAGAATGGGCTTTGGTGGCACAGTGCTAAAACTACTGAGGCCATTAAATGCTAGAAGCAGAACTGCCTCAGCAGATAGCAGCTTCTAGGTTTTTTTTAGGGTTATGTTTTCCCTAAAAATGTCCCTTGCACGCCATTAAAAAAGTTATTTTCTCTGGTGGACACTGCATTCCAAATGTTTTGTCTTGCCAAAGCCTTTTAAAAACTTAAGGAAGTTATAGAGAATGCTATCAACCTCCTTACTGAGCCACTCTCCATTGCATAATTTTTTACTAAAACTCTCAGCAGCATAAGAAACCTCAGCAGTTTCACCTAGAAGGCATAGGGAGAGAAATGAGTCTCCTATAACTGCAGCTTTTTACTGTTGCCAAGCCAATTCTTCAGGTTGGCTGTAAGGATGTTCTTCCACACTGCACAACATTTCTCTTAAGTGATGTGTGTCAAGTGAGGCTTGGGTCCCAGAAGACTGCCTAGCTAGGCTTCAAATTGCTTGTTTTGCTGTCTCTTCACTTTACTTTTTGGGGGCAACTTTGATGGCAAGGTATTAGAAACCATAAAGACCTCATTGGGAATATACGGCTTGGAAGCACATTCTAGAATGTGAACTTGTCCTATGGAGGGGAAAAAACATGCAGATACAAGTGATTTATTGATGTCTGCAGATGTCTTAGTCTATTTCTAATTAAACGTGAGCAAATCAGACTTCAGGCTAGCAAAAATATGTTTAATTCTGTATTATTCCCATGGGTGGCATGGTCAAATCTGCTTTCTTATCAGACCATGCTCCTGTGGTTTTTGTCACTTACATTGTCAAACACTCATGTATAAATCCCCTGACAATGGGCCTTACATCAACTCGGGCAATTACTCCGACAGTCCCAGCTTTGATGGCACAAGAATTACATCACTCATCTGAGAATCAAACCTCTTTGATTACACAGAAAGGAAGTCTTGCAGCCCCAAGCCTGTCAGTGAGAAAATCCTATTGAGGTAATTTTGACAAATGGAAATGTGCAGCTCAAAGGTCCCCACGAGGCCTTGCTCAGGGATCACATGGTGGTGCTGAGTATTAATACCACCAAATATTTTTATTATTAGATCACCTCCCCAAACATATGCAATGATTTGTTGTATTCATTCCTTACTTGAAAGAAAAGCAACGATCTTAAAACACCAAAGGTGAGTGAATGAGACTTCAGACTTATTTCCCATCTACAGATTGTACAATGGCAGTTTCTTTCCTTAATATCCTAGGTTCATCAGGGCTAGGAAAGCAAATAAAGCTAATTCCCTCCCCATCTCATCATCATCCTCTCTCTTAAGCCTGGCAAGAAAAACAGCAGAGAGGAGGTGAGGTTTCTGTGCTTGATATGAAGTAAACAAAGTTATACAATTAGTACAGAGAAACCTACTATCACCTAATTCCTGCATTTGATTCAGTCCATTAGATGCTTTCTCTTATTGACAAGGGACCTCTTCTACCTCCCATTACTTTCTGGTATAATAATTTGTAAGAGCTGCTTCAAACTCTATATTTGTAGTAACACATACTGCACAAAACAAACTAAGACTGAGGTCATCAGGGGCATTTGCTGTTTTCTTCTGGTTGTAACATGACATAGGTGTTGTTGTCACCAATTTACAGACAAAACAGATCCTGCTGGCCCAGCAAAAGATCACCCAGGGCTGCCCCAGCTGCAGCTATTCATGTTATTATGAAAGTAAAAGGAAAGCAATTATTTAATGCTCATCAGAGTGTGCACTGAGATATGGTTTCATTCTTCCAAATACAGATGGTAACTATAATAGCTGATTTTTATTAGGTTTCCCACAGAGGAAACTTTGGGGGAATGTTCATATTTTTAACTTTGGGTTGAAAATCTGATATCAGGATAAGGCAGCTGCTGGTCAGGGGAAAGGAAGAAAGTAGTTCCACCGGGCAGTATGTTCTTTCCAGTTTAAAGTCTTAGAATACAGCTCTTCCCAAGTGCTAATTGGACCAAAATCATTATTTTAGGCTTTTCCACATGTGATAAGCAGAATCCCTTCCTAATCACATCTGCTAATGTGGAAAAAAATTAATTCTCTGTGAAAGCAGATTGCACATGATCTTCTCAGAATTACTTCAGATACTTAAACATGGAGAGCCGTTTTTAAAAGAGAATCAATTGAAGAGCCAAAGAGCTTTTCTCTTTCAGAGAGAGCAAGGCACCTTCAGAAAGGGTCTCAGAAAGCCTAAATCAGGCACACAAACTTTTCTGGCACATTCTCCAAGATCTGCCTAAAGAAGTGAACAGTGCAAAGTACCCACTGTGCTGCCAGCCCATACCCCAGTTCAAGTCTTACTGATCTCTCTTGGAGATGAGATGCAAGGAGAAGCAGCTCAGGCCCTGCTTTATTTCCCCCTCACTCTTGTTTAGTGTAGCCTGCAGAGATGTCTGGGCTGCTCTAAGTGATGCTGTAACTCAGCAAGGCTGGAACACCCTCTCTACTATCAGCTTAATGCTCGGAGATCCTGGAGGATGGCAAGTGTTGTGCAATTACCAGACTTAGTCTTGTTTCCTTTCGTGGGTATTCTCTCTGCTAATAGGAGGCTTGTGAGCACAACAAGTCAATCATACAGCATTAACTCCCAATCAGCTTACTCAGCTGTAAAATCCTTGAGTTTATCTGGGAGTGCTGCCAGGTCAGTCCTAGTTGTAAGTGCAGCCTAAACAGCAGCAACATCTCTAATTTTTCCTTGGCCTGTATCTGCCAGCTCTCTCTAATGTCTACTTGAATTTCCAGACACGGGGATTTGATCTCATTCATGAATCACCTGTTCCACACATCCAAACCCTGCTGGTGGATATGGCCATAACTTCACACTGCACAGAGAAGACTCTTTCGTTAAATGAGTCTCCAGTTCAAGTGCCTATGCAATTAACAAGGTAACTGTGCCAGAAATGTAGATTTCTTATGTATCTTGCCACAANAAACTTCTGATGGGTTCCAACTCCTTCCATAAGGGAACTTTTCTTTAAAGTGCTCAAGTCATGCTTTGAATCCCAAGCAAGCCTTGATGGTGACTTATATTGAGTAATAGGGACTAAAGAGAGCAAGGAGGGCTGTATTACAGAGTAAAACTATGTGATGGTTGGTTAAGGACAGAGAAGTAAACATATTTTTCATAATTCTTTGGGACCATGAGGATGATTAAGTAATAAAATCTTTGACCAACTCAGTTACCTTTCCAAATAGTTCCTGTTTGAGTATAAAATACGTTATTAAAAAATAGGCCTGGAGAAGGGAAATTCATCGTGTTTTCTGAATTCTTGCAAGAAAAAAGCCACTCGAGCTTTTAAAATCAAAGCAGTAAATTAACTGATGAAATGTGAAATAATCTTTTCACTGCATAAACGTGGTAAGAGTCATAATGTTGTCAAAGTGCTCAGGGCACTCCCAGTGTGGCAGGAATAGGAACAGCTGTTTAATGCAGGGCTCAATGAAGTTTCACTGACGAGGTGTCTCCCATGGGCTGGCTGCAGTGGACTTCAGATCAGGTGCTGCATATATTGTATTAAATCAGAGGAGTTACTGTTCAAATCAACATAATTCATTTGATACATGTGAAAATGAATGTTTCTTGTTTGGAGAATCCTACACGAGGAAAACACACCACGGTTGTTAATTTAAGTGGAGGTTTTCTGGTAACGATTCAATGCATTTTATTCCTTTCTTTGAAATTGTGATTTGCTTTTTCCATCTGAAATTCTGCAGTGTGCCAAAGGATGACACAATTCCAGAATACGCTTTTCACGTCAAAATAAAAGTAATGTAAAATTGGTCTTAATGCCAAGAGAATTTAACCAGGATGCTGTTTAAGACTGTAACAATAAGTATTTTTCCTTTCAATGTCTAAAAGCCCTATTTGATTCCTCAAACTGTCCCTGCAGTGTCCCTTCGTCACAGTAATGGCCCATCAGTTGTTTCTCTTCTGAAGCTCCTGTACAGTACTTTTTTTTTTGCTGCTGAAACTTGCTGTGTGTCAACTTTCGAGGCAATGCTGGCGAATGCACTGGTGGAGAAGGAGACAAATCAAATGACAAGTCTGGGCTGAGAGAGCTTCCTGACTGCCTCATTAGAGCCCCCAGTCTGAACCACTGCCATCCTGGAGCTGCACAGCCCAATTTAATTGGGCTCAGGGACTGTCTCGGCACACTTGCTCTTCAGACAAGCACCACAAACTCATTTTGCCCATCATGACGCATTTTTGACACACATCTTTTGTTTGGTTTTTTAAAAGGCTTGACAAATGCCACTTGGGAATTAAATTCAAAGCCTGTACGATTTCCTTTTCCAAAATACCAAATATTCTGCAGGAAAGCTGCATTATTCTCCCCCTAAATTTTTATATATATATATACACTTTTTTTTTTTTTTTTTAAATTTGTTAGCCAGAAGTGCCTCTGTCTCTGCTGTCCCCCTCTTTTTGTGGGTAATGTTGCAGATCACACAGCTCTGATTTAAACAGACTGTGGATCTTCTTGGGTTGGACAAACTACAGCTCAGAAAAATTTGCTGTGCTGGTTCAAACAAGGAGTTCAGGGCAACCTGCTTTTCGCGGTTACTTCCTCTCATTTGTCATTCTGAAAAGTTTAATACTAACAGGCAAATCTCTAGTGCTTTATTGAGCTTTTGCTCTTCAGGGAGAGGCAGTGCTGTTTGGAGAGCTATTTCAGATCCTTAAAAAGTAAAGTCAAGAGCTCCCCAACATAATGCATGAAAAGAGCTGGTGCTGGCTGAGCTACACCTGATGCAATTTAGTTTAATGATGGAGTTTTACAAGATCCTAAGGCCAGTTCAATGGGCTTTCTTTAGGTTTTGAGGCTGATTGGGCACATTGCAGACACATCAGATACAAGGAATACATGAAAAGAATTAATTAAAAGTAGATGCAACTCTGAGTCACTTTTCTATACTGGAACCAAATCTAATTGCTCTGTTAATAGCAAAAGACTTTGGCCTTCAGAAGGCAGAAGTGATTTTAATGCATTTTTTTCATATATATATATATATGCACACATATATAACTCATCTCCTACACATAATTAAGCTATGAATTTCTGGATGTTCAAAATGAGGAATTAAGTGGGTGCTCAAATTATTTTCCTGCACATATCCTTTTTAACACCCGTCTGCTGCCTTTTTTCCTTCTTTTTTTCCTTCCCAACTATGAAGCCAGATTATTTAAAATTGTTCTTTCTAATATGACCCACATATATTAAAATTGAATCATATTCTGGGTACCAATGAAATTGGGTTGACTGGGAAATGAGGCACATGCATTTCTGGATTTTTCTTTTGAAATTTGTGGTCAATTTAATATTCAGTTAAGCAGGACTTTGATGCCAACAGAGTTGGAATAAACAGGGCTACTGTCATTTTGTTCTTAGTATTCCTTCTGTATATTTGGCCCAGATTCCTGAAAGCTCTAAGACTCTAACTTTGGTTAATCACCTCTGAAGTTGCAAGGCACAGTCATTTCCTGAAACTGAAAACTGGAGTCTGAGAAGAGATAAAAATTCTTTTTCATTTATGCACTACACCAGTAAATTACAAACCAGCAGCTCCTTCCTTATTTTCTACTACCATCTTTGTTTACAGTGTAACACTCCCAAAATGTGCTGAGTGCTACAGACAGAAACAAAAGAGCTTGTGTCTAAAAAGAAGAGCTGTGGAAACAGCCTGAACACGGAGGCAAAATGATTACACTGGATCATGTCTGGGTGTCTCTACTTTCAAACAAATTGGCCTGTTAGATCAAAGGAGAGAGGGAAGGGAGTGGGATGATGAGAGGAGAAGGCATGAGAATAGAGGAGGAAAAGAACAGGTTGCAAAGTCCCCTTTCAGGCTTGCTGAGACTGTGTGACATCAGTTCAACACTTTTAGACACAGAAAAGGAAGTGGATTCACATGAAGTAAGAGGAGAAAAAAAATTTGTTTCTGTTTAGCATTAAGGTCAACCAATCAGATCAGGACTGATCTTCATCATAATAATGTTTAAAACCATCAAATCTGTAATTCCAGAGATAACACCAAGACTTCAAAAGAGACCAGAAGATAGGTGATTTCCACAGCATAATTTCACGTGAATTTTCAGCAATAATTCTCCAGAGTTTTAAGTAATTTAATACATGTTGTTCTATATAAACTATCTAATTATATGTGAGGGAACAGCCTTAAAAGATAAATTCTGTGTTTACTTGCTAGCTTTATATTTCAACTCCTCACTAATGGTGGAGTACAAGCGCTAGCCTGTCTCTGCTTGTCAGTTTTGTAAGTCTAATTCTGTGACAGGTGAGCATTCAAATGTAACATTCTGTTCTAAAAATATTCAGATCTTTACTCTTCTGCAGGTCATGTTTTTTTCAAGTCTGCTTGGTTTTAGAAATCAATCATACACTGAGGGAAAAAACAAAAGGGGAGTAAAAATAATAATGAACAAAATGAGAAGTTACATAGAAATTACAGTAACTCACACTTGGACTCTCCTTGCTCTTGCTGTCTTTACTGGAAGCTCCACTCAGCTGCTCAATTAAACTGTAATGTGCTAATTGTTCAGGTCCATCCTCTCCAAAATGGCCATAGAGACTGTGTTGGTATAAATCCAAAATCGACATTGGGTTCCCCAAAAAAGACCTTCTCTGACTTTGTTTTTCCTGCACAGCTGCAAGAGATACAACAAATAATATCATTATGATGGTCTACATAGATTTTAATGCAATTTTACAATTTTTAGATGTTTTCAAATTGCTTTTTTAAGGTATCTGAAATTCAATGCAATAGAAACATTAAACATTCTACCTTTTAATTCTCCAGTGCATATACAGGGGAGTGTTCACACTTAATGTTTGAGCTGGAGGAGATGGTATGAAACAGACAGAACTAATTTCCTTTCTTTTCAAATTATAGACAAGGTGGTTAATTTGGGGGATCTTCCCACTTAATTATTTGCAGCAAGGTTTTGTTCTTCTCTTTTAATAGACTTACATGGCAGATGTGCTAAGTTCCTTTAGCATACCCTTCAGTTTGGCTGTACTTGAGAGTTCTTTTCTTTTCACCACATTTTTAGTTAACGAATACAACAGCATAAAAATACACAAGCAAGGTAAGAAAGTGGTGCTTGCTTTAGATCCTGCTGTAGCACAACAACATCAGGAATAAAGCCCTGGTTTCCAAAGTCCAAGGCTGAAAGCTCATTTAGAAGAACAAAATAAAACCAGGGGAATTTTCTGCAGTTTCATGAAAGCACACTGGGGACAGATGTTTCTGTGAACATTGAGCTCTTTCCTCACACTTCTTGTTACACAAACTTCAACTCTGCCTTATAACCCACAGCCTTAGGAGAATTTCTGCCTCCCATGCCTCTAACACAATCACATCAGGGTAGAACTAATTTATGAGATTGAAATCAAAACACTTTCATGGTTGGAAGAGAAGGATCTGGAATATTTGGCATATTCCCTGATACTCCACTGACCTTCTCCGTAACACTGGGCAATGCACTGGGAATCTCATGCTAAGCCCATTAAATCAACAAAAGTCTTATCATTGACTTTTAATAGCCTTTGCATTGGGCACTCAGTCTTGCTGTTCCCTGCTCATAAATGGAAAAGGAAAATCACTCCAACATTATAATTATGCAACCAGTGAGTTTGGGGACTCAGCTAATACATGTAATTATCTATCCATACAACAATATTCTCTGTGGATTGGTTTGCTGGAGCCCCTGCCCCAGTCTCATGTGGATGTTTTGAGGTTATATCACTTGTGTGCATAAAGACACTGAGAACCTTTGAAGACAGAATGGGATAAAGCATGGTTGTTAATACCATGTGAGAATGGCATTTAGAGAGCACAGAACAGAAACCCTGACTATGAGGAATGAGCACAGCAGAAATACTTTTGCAATAATGTGTCATAATCTTCCATTTGTCTCAATCACAATCATGTATTTTATTCTCTTATTGGCTCAAAAGGGATGCATATACACAAAATTAATGAATCTCTATGTAAAATGGTCACCCCAAGTCACGCTTAGATATCATTAAACTTGGAATCTGCTGTCATTTAAAGAAACTGCTAACACATGATAAAAATATTTTTTTTTTGCAAATTGTGATGAATGCAGGAAAGAAAAAAGCTTATTTACCTCTTTAAAAAACCCCAAATTCATTGCATTAAAATATAGTTTGCAAAAAGCAAAATCTGTAAAAAAGAAGTGTTTATGGGCTAACTAAAATGACTTGAAATGTTTTCTGCAGATTAAACCCACAAAGCTGCAACAGCAATGTAAATAAATGATCCTGGCCTCCTATTCGGCTCTCTCCCATGGAATCCCAAGCAGTGGATTAGCTCTGGAAATGCCAAACGTTAGAGGCACTGAAGAACATGGTATCCAGCCACCCGCGGTGTTCTTCACACCGTGGTGATGTTGCTGCAGGTGCTGATCCCTGCCAGGCCAGGCTTGGGGCTGCACAGGGCATCAGCTCTCAGGGAGCTGCCAGGACCTCGTATTGGCCAGAATTTTCCCCCTGCAGGGGATCCATGGCCTGCAAGGACCAGGACAGATCCACCCAGGGCACACATCTGCACTGGAAGGTGGCTCTGAGCACAGCAGGCTGGTGGTCGAGACAAGGCAGCAATTTCCCGGGTGACTAAACACACAGAAAACTGTTATCCCAAGAACTTCACCTAACGTGTTTTTATCCACTGGAATTCAGTAAATTCTGAATTGCCATCAATTCTCACTAAAAGCTTTCTTACTTGAAAGCTGCAGTATATACAGAGAGGAAAATGAGGGAGAGTTCACTGTGGCACCATACCCAACATCACCTTGATACAGAGGTTGGGAAACTGTTGCCTTGATCGCTGCATTATTTCAACTAGCTGTATAATAGAAAAAAAAAATAAAAGAAAACTGTATTTATAGTCATCTTTCAATTTTGTAATAATGGAATTATTTTTATTTGCACTGCAGAGATTTATGCATAAAAACCTACAAGTTAAGCCCTCACCAGCAAAAACTGTGGAAGAGGGGAAAAAGCATTTACACATAATAAAAAGGAAAAGGTAATAAAAATGTTAATGGAAAATTAGACTGAAGAAAGATTTGGGGTCAGAAAGTAAAATCTAGACAGAAAGTTCAATGAAGGACACCATCTGCTGCTGAGTCAGTGTGGGGTTGAGGGACATATACCTTTATGTACAAATTTTCAATTACCTTGTCTGTTGTTCTTTGTTAACTCCACAAGAGTCTCCTCTGCAGCTCTGAAATAACTGGTTTTGTACTCTGGCTCTGGCTCACTGTCAGTGCTGCTCGCTGAGTATGTGCACACCCTCAGAGCTGTGTCCTGCACAAAGAAGGGCACGGCAGAAAGTTAGATAATGCAAATATGACAAAATAATGCTGAAGACAGTATTGGGAGTAGTACATTTTGTATTCATCATGAAGTATAAACAGGTAGTTCAACTGCTAAAGTCTGCATTACCAGTCTAACTCCTTCAAGTAAGTAATCATCAATATGACATGGGGGAAATAACCCATTCTTCTCCTGCTGTGTCCTCTGAGACAGTCTGGCAGAAACAATCCATAGCTTAACTTTTTTTTTTCCCCCCACTGTAACATTATTTTCAATTCTACCAACAGTTTTGGATAATTTTATCCAGCAAATTGGTATCCACCAATTCTATACGCTTGTAAGTATATTTAATACAGTCTATTTGTAACACGCAAAATTATCGCACCACAGTTTCTAGAGACAATTAGGATGGCCAGTAGACAATACACCATGTCTACACCAGTAAATCCCAACTGTTTCCTAAATTCATGTCTCTTCTCCTGGTACTTATATTACAGTACTGGAGAGCCCTTAGTTCCCAGCTGATTCCTTTGCCAGTTCTTTCCAGGAAGCAGTATTATTGATTTTCTTCTGGGAATAAAGAGGAACACTGACAGCTCTGGACAGCTTCTAATCATGGAAGGCCTGAAGGCTCAAACCATTCAGGAGCAGCAGCTCAGTACAATACACCCCCCAAACCAGGTAGGGGGAAGCTAAGCCTGATACTGTTGGGGTAATGGCATGGACAAATACCACCCACTACCCCTACTCCAATTGCTTATCAGTAGCCCTAGAGAGATTTTAATTATGTTTCTCTAAGAGGGATAATAATTTCCCCATCTTTCCATCCATGCTGCAGTTTTTAACTGCTGCAGAAGGACGTCCCTTTGTTAGGAACCACACACCTGTGGAGAGAGAACCAGAGCTGAGGATACCTGCATGCAGCCAGGAATGCCCAGCATTAGAGACTGCAAGTCAGCTGTAATTCCAAAACCCCACAGAAACATGTTAGAAGAGTGTTTTCCTGTTCACAGTACTTGCACAGCCCCTCTCGAACTCTCATACTGCACAGTCATACAGACAAGGAAGCCTAGTCATGGGGAAAAAACTAATCTGAATCTCATGAAAAGCAACAAAAAATACCAACTTTCTAGAAGAGAAGAATAGGGTAAAAGGTCTCAATTTCCTTTTCTAAAAGTGCCTGAGAGGATTTTAATTAAAATATGTTTATAACCAGGCAGACAAAGAACCTTTAGGTGCTGTATCATTATTACTGATAAATAATGAGATAGCAAATGAAGGGTAAGGAAGTACATGCAGCTGTTAGATTGTTAGTTACTCTTCACACCATATTAAACCACTGGCCATTAAAACACTGATACCTCGATATTGGCCACAATACTCATCTCATTTAAGAGATGCCACAACTTATACCTTTGTTTTAGTAGTTTTCTTGGGGGTCCACTCTGGAAGAACTTTTCTATTTTCTACAGTCTCTTCGGTGTGTTCTAAGGAGGCAGAGGTCACAGAACTTGCTTCTTGTTCACTTTGCTTTGCAAGGTTAATTATTCCTGAATTAAGGGAGACATTATTTAAATTCTAGGTCTCATCAGCATCTTCCTGATAGTGTGTCAATTATAATCCAGTAAAAACTGGGGGCAAATTGTGATACTTTCATTATGTCCAATAATATTTTACTACTCAAAGGAACAACTTACTAACTTACTGGAATAGTTCTAACTAAAGTGGCAGAATTTCAACCAAATCCTTTTCCAGTTAACAAGAGAAAAGGAAGACATAAATTTAAATCCCTTCATTAGTTATAAAATATATACCCTTTCAACAAAGAAACAACATTCAGTAACTACTTCTAGGCATTGTGGGATCTGCTCTGCTATTTTATGTTCTCAGAGAACAATCTTTTAACATAAATATAATTGGAAGTACCTTTCCAGCAGGAAGCCAGCTTTTTTATTTGCTATATTTGCACTATGCAAAATCAGAAAATCAAAGAAGATATATGGTGCATATGAAATAAAGTGATAACTGTAATTTGGATGAGAAAGTGAGGCAGAGAAGAAGTGAATTAAGATAGTCTAGCAAAGAATGAGCTGACCCCATCATCTGATGTATACTACTTTTTTGTAACATCTCTTCATGACAATTTAATTAAGATACAAACCTTACAAGGTTGGTGCAGTGAATATTAGCATTAAGATCAGAACAATCTTACTGCTACTGACTTCTTATGAAGCAATTCAATGCTTGCAGTTTCTGTTCAATTTGTTATAATGACAGTGTTTAATCATGGGCCCTACTCTATAACACACTGCTGAATTGAGGTCACACATGTGGCCATTCAAGCATGTAGCACATAATCTATAACTAAGATTTCTCTTCTGAATCCTTCTCAGCTGTACCATTAATTAACAGTACACTTATTTAAAACATACTAAGTATTATAATATCTTTTATTTAGCTTTGATTTGAAACAAGTAGGGGAGCCTGCAATAGAGCATACAATGTGTGTTTGCAGTCTATTATACCACTACAATACTGCACTAGGAATATTTTGCTAAATCAACTGAGTTCTAAGATGTTTAATTAGAAAACCTCTGCTATGCATCCTATGGACATATAAGAGAGGCTCCTTTCCTCCTAGATTCAATATATGTCAACTTATTATCAGAACATATATTTCATGGCCTTAAATTAATCTCAAACTTGATTTTTAACCTTACATGCTAATTACACAGAATCTCTTTTATAGAGCGATACAGATTTATGCAAGTTAAATACTCACAACTTTTACAGGAGCAATAACTGGACTGACAAAGTGTTAATCACCATAATCCCAATAAATGAGTGACATTGCATTTGGTCAAGATAAAAAAATACCCTTCCCCATTAAACTAATGCTTTCTGCTGTGTCTGTTGTGCTATCAAAAATTCCCTATTGTTAACGCTACATGATTTTTAATGCTATTAACATGTATATTAACAACTCTAAAGTCTTCCAAAAACTTATATAAACAGTCAATGTTTGTTCATAAAAAATGCACAGACTTCAATGGAACTATTTACTAATACACAGTTATTTTCTGGAGCTTTGATGGATTGCCAGGCCTTTTATACCTTTGTCAGCTCTTGTTTTATAGCTTAAACACACACATAGCTCATAAGTGAAAGTCAGGTATTTTATGTTCATATATATAAATGTGTTTGTATGATGTAGTGAAGTAATGAGAGCCTTGTTTGAGGTCAAGGCCATATATTCAGTGGGACAGAATTTATGCATTGAGGCCAAATGAGTTTTTAGTTCAAATCCAGTATCAAAAGCAAGCCTTTATGAATTTATCTTTTCTATGTCACAACATGGCTGTGCTTTGTACTTTGTACAGTCTGATCCTGAATATTGCCGAACATCCGTATTCTTTTTCAAGTCAACTTCCAAGGCTGGCACACGGTTTTTTCTTCAAGAACTGTTTCTTGAGAAAAGGCTTTAAGTACTAAACTCATTTTTCTTTCTCAGATAAGCATTTTGTTTAACAAAATCTCCATATGGCTCAGGTCACAAACTTGTTAACCTTACGCATTCATAAAAAGAGTATCTTCTGCTCCGCATTTAACATTTCTGTTATCAATTGCCATTATTACAGCCTTTCTGCTAATCAAAACAGAGGCCAAGGCAGAAATAATGTGATTTTCAGTGTAATTGACATTTTACCTGAGGAAGCTGGTTTGGGAAGGCGACTTTGAAAAGGTCGTATACCTTTGGCAGTCATGGCCGGATCAGATGTTGAGTGACTAATTACGCTTTCCACAGACTCCTGGCTCTTAGCTGTTGAAGGCACTTCTCGCTCAAGAGTTTTGGCTTTTACTGAAGGAGCTGAAAGAGGAACTTGCTGGGATGCTGCAAAGACTCCAGTTTCCAAGGCTGATTCTTGCCTAGAAATGTGTCTCCCCGTCGAGCGGTTCCCCGAGTCAGGGAGGGGGAAGGTTCCGATCCCGCTGTCCAGCGTCCTCATCTGGCAGCAAGACTCTAAGGCACAGGAAATTGGGGTGATGGGATGGAGCTGAAGGTATTTAAAGTCAGAGAAAGGATCTAGGGGGGAAAAAGGGCCTCTTAAAGGGAAGGTTTAGAGGCAAGGGAATCATTTAGCACTTTGTAAGCGTGCTGTTACCTGCCACTGGAACACTTTTGACACTTTGTCTAACTGAATACAAGGAAATGCCCTGTTAAGGTGCAGTGAAAATAAACAAGTGCCAGAACATTGACACTGGCCTGCTTTGGATTAACAGTGTGATAATGGATAAGTGGGTCCTGCAAAGCAATTACAGATGGAATTTTAAAATAATTTAGCTTGAAAGCCCACAGAAGGTCTGGAGAGTACCAGTGTGAGGGATGGAGCAGTGTAATGTATTTCTTCCAACATAAACCCACACTCCACAAAGGTTTGGCCTCTCCACACCTGTGTTTTGCTAGTTGTTTCTCATACAAGAAGGTGGAAACCAAAATGTATCATGTATTCTTATACAAAATTAAGATCTGCAGAATTTCTTAGAGATACCCATCTCTCAGAGCCTCCTGAAAATCTTGCACAGCAAGAGCCATGCCTTTGTTAACCTTGTCATGCTCTGGCTCTGCACATCCAGTTTAGATAAGTGTACACAATTCCAGGCAGGAATACCTTTAGTACATTTTTTTTGGGAGCAGTATGGTCCCACACAGCCCTCTAGCTTATTCATCCAATTGGAAAGATGCTGTAGGAACCATGGAACAGGGAAAGGTGCAAGTGTAGCTGTGGGCACACTGCTTTTTGAGCAAGCAGCATGCACAGGCAACCCCCCTGCCCTCTCATTCTCTACCAGTTTCCAGAGACTTCCCTTTTGTTTCTATAATGGGCAAACAATGTTGAAGAGACTGTGATGGCAAAGTCCTTCTGAGAGCTATAAACACCAAGGAGGGAACTTCAGCACTAATGGCTGGAAAATGAGCATAATTTAGGTTAAATGTCTGGAAACATCCCTTGACAGCAAGATCTTAAGTCTGTGGCAGACAATCCCAAAGGAAGCAGAGGAATTTCCTTTGCTTTGAACAATTTAAGGCTACACTAGACTAAAGACATACTGCAGTGAACAATTCTACTCCAGCAGGAGATGCAGAATATGGCCTAATATATCTTCTCCATCTCCATTTTATGTGTTTCTGGGTATTGATTTTTTTTTTATGATATGTCCATTTGTTATTAAAGTCTGTTGTAGTTAGCAGTGCTCTGTCAAGTAATTTTCACTGTTTTTCCCTCTGCAGTGTTTCTAATACTCTCAAAAATTTGAAAATATTTCTCCCCTATGGGTTTTGCCCATTTGTTTTTTGAACTAAGAACATTACCATGGTCATTCTTGTTAAATATCTTCATCTCAGCGGGCCTTTCTTGATAACAAGTAAGAAACTACTTACAGATAAATTAAATATGTATTTCTATTTCATGGTTCTTGCAAAAGCAGCGTATATTTATGTGGTCCTCTTTGCCTTATCCTCATCACTCAGGATCAAAGAAGGCTTGAAAGTCCTATGAGCACCTGAACCTTACAGGGCCTGGCTGAGCTGCAGCAGCAAATGCTCTATGCATTGTCTTCTAAAAGGGCAACAAGTGACTCTGATTTCCCTCACAGAATTACTGCATGCCAATAATATCTCTCCATAGGTAAAAAGAGGCAAGGTGTGGAAGCCATGCCTAGCTACCACCTACATTTTCCATCATATTTTAAAGCTAATGTGTCATAATGATTTTCAAAGTTACTGAAGGTTTTCCAGGAAACATGAAGAAAAAAAAGAGAATTATATTTGGTTCTACTGCATTAAAAGGAGGTATCCCATCTACTGAACCTTCCTATCTCAACTATATTTCCTCTAATAGCAAAATACCTAGATAGAAGTGGGAGTGTGGAAAAGCAATTTAAAATGCCAGGCGTTGCCCTTGCCATTTTCTGGAGATAATCAAGCTGAAACAGCATGTTAGCTCGTGGACAGGCAATTCTTCAACTAAAGAGTGTTGGTGAGAGAGTTGGCAAATAAAGGGAAATACAGAATAAAAAAGGACATCTGATATCTGCCTCTTAACCAAAAGACATCTGTCCAACACTGGTGGTGTTGGAGAGGCAGAGCTCCTCAGCAGAGACAGGGAGTAAACTGAAAACACCACATAAAAGAACAGAAGTCTGAGGAGTCTCCCCTCTCCTGTCCGTATGGTCAGTGTGAGACCTGATTTGGAACCCATTTCCACAGGGACTCTGAAGGACTTTGCAGTGTTGTTTCCTTTCTGACCATTCTCTAAGAAATGAAAAAGTCATTCCCTCCTAATTATTAAAGGAGAATTAAGTAGGATCAAAATGTACATCAAAAAGCAAAGCTACAGCCTTGGCTAAGGGAGAACTGGAAGATGGAAACTTTTATCTCCTGAGGGTGTGTTTGTTAAAATGTTTCTTCTCTTGCCCACTATTACCTTGTGTACACCTAGGAATGGACCACAAAAACAATGGCAGAAAATCAAAAGAAAATGAATACTGAGGGCCAGACTTCCAAGAATATACAGTCTCCTGCTGTTTCCAAAATAATTGGGAGAGTGATGGAGGAGCACACCAGTGGTATCACATTTAGTTAAAAGGAAAAATAGTTTTAATCGATTCTAGTCTTCCTTCATAGAGACTTTCTCCATGATAAATGAAATATACCAGGTGGAAAACAGATCTTTGAAACAGCTCACCCAACTCAATTTTTAGTTCTGAAAAACCACAAAAGGGTCTGGTTTTCTAAGTGCTCAAAGCTTGGCAGCTCCTGTTGTGACACTTAAAGACAGATTTTTCGAAAATTCTGTGACTCAGCTATGTTGAATAATCCTCAAAAACCTAGTCCTAAAGCCAGAGGAAACCACAAAATTCTTTGTCAATTTAAATTTTTCATTACTGAAAGTAATTAATTCCCCCCTAAAGCTGTATAATACAAATAAAAAAGTATCTTTCAGAACAATTTGTATTACTGAAAGAACGAATACACATTATCTTGCGTTGTTTTTAAATTTTTATGAAGCAACTGCAAAATTAAAAAAAAAACTTTATACATCCCAGTGACAGCTTTCAAACAGCTTCATGGCCCATCTGATTTCATCAGCTGCACTGACACTTCAAATTACTGTTACCAGCAAGAGCTGCACAAGACTACATAATGAAAATATGTAAAAGTTAAATCTCTGCTGCTGTGACAGTACCACTCAGTAGATGAAAAATGACTCAGTGAAACATTAAAGTCTGGAAAGAGTTATATATGAGCTTAATTACTTTTGCTTGAGAATTCTTCCTGGCATACCAGCCAAATTCCTTGCCTGTTTCTGATTTTTTTTTTTTCCCCCTCCTCTTTCTTTGCCAGGGAAGAAA
Organism: Illadopsis cleaveri; assembly: GCA_013399915.1. Taxonomy (NCBI): domain Eukaryota; kingdom Metazoa; phylum Chordata; class Aves; order Passeriformes; family Timaliidae; genus Illadopsis; species Illadopsis cleaveri. Next base: position 1,027,558 of record VXBB01012525.1, read on the forward strand.
GAAGCTCACAGAATGGGACTGGCTTTATAGTGGACACAAATAGACCCATCATCAGCCATTTCTCTGAATAATCAGACTAGATTCAAAAGCCTGAAATACTGAAATAATCCCTTCCCTCCCTCTCATCATGGGCATTTGAATCTGGACCTAAAACAAAGTTCCTGGAAATCCCCCTGTAGATGAACAATTCCAAAGTGTAAACAGAAACAAGGAAGAATTTACAGATATGTCCTAGAGGTCACAAAACTCTTGACTGCTTGGGAATCTTTTGATGACAGGGCATTGTAATAGCTCAATGGAAAATTTGAGGAAGACCTTAAATGTTGAGAAGCCTTTTAATCACAGGAAAAAAAGGGATTTGTTAAGGTGGTCTGGCAATGCACCCCCACAGGGATTAACACAGTATAGAAAGTTTTCTGAAAGTTTTCTAACTACTTCTCAATGATTTTCAAATTTAGTATTTTCACATGTGAGAAAATGCTGCAGTTCATGTCCTACATCAGCTGGACACCGTGGCAATTTGTACAGCTGGACAATGCCTTGCAATATTTCATCATCGCTGGTGCACCAACATTTTCTGGTATCAGTAGATCACCAAGGTCTCTCCAACACAGACCCAGCACCCAAATCAGAGATGGAATAAAAAGGATCTGTGAAAACTCTGCACCACTCTGAGGGTCTGGACAAGAGGAGGGTAGGAAAGGGACACACACTCAGGCTGGCAGGTATCAGGAATTCTAAAAATCAGTTCATCGCTGGGGAAAACAACTCTAGCTCATTCTATAGGGTTTTTTTTTACATTTTCCTCTGAAATGCAAAAATTAAAGAGTTAGAAGTAAACATACCCCACTGGTAAGAACAGACAGCCTGGAATTCATTGAAGTATTTTAGGGCATTCTCCTGAGCACAGCTAATTTAAAAATGCATCTTAAATACCAGCAACAAATCATTAAACCTAATTATACTTCAACCTTTTTTTTTATTTCTTCTGAAACTCTTGCCACAAAGACATCAGAAACACATCACCTTTATCTCAGAATGCATCCTTGGTACAAAATTCATTGGAGAATGGAAGAGAATACCCAGGGAACCTGAGTGCTGACCCTGCTTTTGTGTTCCCTCAGAAGTGCTGCTCTGGGTCACCGTGAGGGTGAGAGGAGCTCTCACTGTGATTTCTGAGTGAGTTTCTGTATTTTCTGAGCAGGTACCATGCTGCTTTTTGCTGTTACACAGCACCCTTCTCTGCTCCTCTTTTCATACAATGCATGTGAAAGGAAAATCAATTTGGGGGAAAAACTATAAAAGAAAGTATAGAACAGCTACTGTGAAGGGAATTGCTTCCAGCACAGCATAAGAAATGTTGGTCCAGCCCTGGTTAAGTTCTACACTGATGGTTGAAAAATAGGTTATTACTCAAAATAAGCAAAAATCCATCCCACTTTTTAGATTAGGGATATGTTAATCTTTCTGATTTTGAACCTATGGTTGAGTCCTAGCACATAATGAAGAGGATTCATGAATTTCATAAGAGAGAAGACATAAGATGGTGACGTATCTTTTAAAGACAGCTTCTGATTACACTTTTCTTCAATAATGTGAAAACATGCTTTTGCTAAGGGGGATATAATGCCACATCTTATTGCAAACAAACCTTTAACTGAATAACTGGGGAGTGTTTCATAATGTTTCCTCAGGTAAAGTAAAGATTCACATTCTAATAAAGCCTTTTTATGTTGTATCCTAAATGAGTTTCACAGATGCTTAGTCTGTTCACAAATCATATACAAGTCCTTCTTTACATAGGAACTGTTACACTGCTGAGAAGTCTGTAACATAACTCATGGTTATTTTGACCACCTATTTAAAACAATATGTGAGTTTTTCTTGGATTCTTGAATAACCCATAAAAATCTTTACAGAAACCACAAGATGCCAAGTTTTACCCACAGAGCTAAAATAAGGCATCAATCAGCAGTCCTGTTAAACAGGTATATGTGCATACACAGTATCAATCAAAATGGGCAGGCAATTCACCTATTCTGAATTAGGCATAATAAGAGGAGACATTTCTGCATGGTGGCACTGAGGGAAGGACTTAGCAGTTGGAGAGGAAATAATTAGAGGTCCTACTGGGGTGCAACTGCAGTTTTCCCTCTCTACCCACTTATGCCACGAGTGACAGAAGCCCCTTAGTGCTGCCTGAGGGGATTGAGACTTCCAGAAGCAGCTCAATAACCTCAGCCATTCCCCACCATGATGTTACTTATGAAACACACTGACAGATATCAGATCCAATTACTGCAAATAGACCCTATTTCCACTTCCAATGACACATAAACAGTTGCTATTTGGAGGTGGCAAAGTTACAGAAGTCTTTATGTTACTCAAATCTGATGGCAAATCTGTCTTAACATTAAAAATAAACAACAACAAAGATGATAAATGTATTTTATGTCAGAAAGATTACAGGTAGGTCTGCTTACATCAGGCTTTCTAGGTATAATACTAGTAGCACAGGGACATATTTTCTTTAAAAGAAGCATCCCACCTCATGAAAAATGTGGGATCCTCCCCTGTGCTCACCACTACAGCTGGTTTGAGATTTTCCTCACATAAATTTTCAAGTTTTGGCCTGCAAAACTGTGTATGATTGACAGAAATTTCAGCTGAAATCTTTAAGTAACCACCAGAATTCTCCACAGAAAGCAGGCATTTTCAGGAAAAAAAAAAAAAAAATCAGTCAAAAATAGCTCTGTATCAAGAACAGTTTCACTGGGAAATTTCCAGCAAGCTGTCTTCAAAAGTAGAGACTCAAGCCTTGACAGGTTTTCAGAGGTAAATAACATTGAATAGGCCTTCTTCAAGGAGTATCCAGGACATTAAAAATGGAAGGATGTGGTTCCCATCAGTAAAAGAATACAAAAATTCTAACAAATTACCTTTCTCTGCATTAGAAAGTTCAAGAGTTTCCACTAGGCTGTCATGGGGAACCAGATAACATGTACTGGCTTTCTTCTGGAACACAAAGGGAGTATAGTTTTTCCCTAGCATTTTGAAACATGCCAAATTAAAAATTAATAGATTTCCTTTTTTTTTTTTTT
>VXBB01012525.1:1030683-1102551 GCA_013399915.1 Illadopsis cleaveri
TGAAGAATATTTCAAATGTTGATAGGTCCCCCTGCAAAATTCTTTCAAAAGTTAATAAACATCTTTAGACTACATGTGGCATTGGCAGGAAGAAGTTAAACTACAGATGGCAAAACAGATCTCTTTATTTGCACATCCTTCTCTTCATCTGCAATGCTAAAGCAACCACAAAAAGAAGAAAACGTATTTCTGCCAAATCATTGTCAATTTAAAGTAGATTATTCCTTCTGGGTTTACACTATAATTTGATCTAGTTGGTCAAAGCTGAGTGCATTATTGCTTTCTATCTAGATCTGAGGTACAATTAATGTGCAAAATTAAAAAAACCCATAGGCTATCCAAGGTAAAACTAGAAAAGTCTCAAGTTTTCACAGCCCTACGCTCCCATGGGAACTGCACTGGTGGCATGGGATTATTTCCAACATATACTAAGGAAGGATAAATTGGAGGAGGACTGTGCTGTGTATTTTCAAATGATGGAACTTCATTCATGGCTACCTGAATTTGGGATTACAATTGATGCCTATTTATAATAACAATAAACTGAATAAATACAGACTTTATCAACTTATTCAGTGCTCTTTCTATTTTCTTCCTAGTCATACTTTATTTTGCAAAACCCACAAACTTCAATATGCCATTTATCCGATAAATTGTCAGTTGTCTTCACAGTTTTCCATGACCACAAATCCTATGTGAAGTGTTATTTTCTGAGTTGATACAGATAATTGCTGCCTCATTTTAATTCCAGTCTCATCTTAAAATACATTTCTACTAGTAACTCAAAAGATTAGTTTTAATTATTAGAGAATACTAATGATCTTGTACTCCAATTTAGGAGTTATCTATGGACCTTTTTTTTTTCAACAACTGTTTCCTATCTTCCTCCAGGCATTTAGATCTGGTTCCTGCATGCTTGTAATGGTGACAAGCTGTGTGGAATAGGGCTGTTAAAGAGGACAAAATGAGCTGGAGGAAGAATTTGGATAATTTTTTTAATTTGCTGCTCGACACCTCTGTCTATTAAATACAAAGGTGTACGTGCAGTTTTCCAGCTGGGGAAGTCCCACAACCAATGGCACCTGGAATTATCTCTCTTCTATTATGCTGTTATATTTTCTTTCTCAAAATCTACTCACTGATCTCAGGAGACAGGATATTAGGAATAGATACTATTTTAGTCCTTCTAGAAAAGATACATTGAGACTTACAATTTGTTTGAAGAGCAGCTTGAAGCTCTGTATAAAAGGTAATTAAATGAAGACAGGGTGCTGCCATGGCTGTCAATGAGGCCAGCCTAGAAACTCTTTGGGGAGCTATTCCTCTTTTCTGGCTGTATATCCCCAAAGCCTTACAACTTTGCAACTATCTTTGAGAAAGTTATAGATGAGTAACAGCTGAGAAGAAGGAGTCCTCACATCTCAAGCAAGGTGTGAATCCAAGGTAAGCAACAGGCCTGCTGCAATGCAGGAATGCAGCATTCCCAGGCTTTTTCACTGAGCAAAGCCTTCTGTTTCCCTCAGAACCCTGAAATGTGAAGGTTGGGAGCCAGCAGTTGCACAGGCTCAGGAACATCTTCCTGGGGATGGCTCATTCTAGGTGTGGATGGATGCTCCCCTTCTAACAGGAAAGACACATCCCCACTCTCAGAAATCCTGCCTGTAAATAGCAAAGCCCAAGACAGGAAGGTTTGTTATTTACCCAGGTGCAAAGGGCTCCTCAGCCATGCCTTTTCCATGTAACCACAGGCCTTTATCTCTCTTGCTTTATGCCCCAGTTCTTCACATTAAAACACAGAGCTAATCCCAGTTCTCCATCACTGGAGTGCTGCCATGAGGATAAAGAACGTGGATGTCTGGCAGTCAGAGCACAACCAACCTGCAATCCCTGCCATGAATAATGCCTGTGCAGAGATACCTCCACTCAGCTTTTCTGGAGGTTGTTCAGGAATTAACAGCAAGCTGCAAAATACTTACAAGAAGCATCAAGATTGGGGTTTTGCTGGTATTGTTAGAAGCAGCTGGATTATTTTAAGAATAACTGCATTAAGCCACAGTTAGAGAAGTGAAGAGGTCACACTCAGCATCTCAGAGACATGGGCTGCCCACGGTGCCCAGGGGAGCATTCAGCTGTTCCATGCAGGGCCTCTGTTCACTGATGACTGCTCTGGAGGCATTTAAGGATAACGGGGTGGAAGCACTGATTTACTTGCTGTTAAGCAACTCTCTTACAAATTGGAGTTTGGTTTTTTCACTCACACTGAGATACTTTCTTTGATTTTCTATTCCCAACAGATAGGACTAGGGATAGTGCTTTAAGCAAAAATGCTGTCTTTGGTAAACATGGACCAGTTTCTAAGTGCATAGGAAGCTCTGGGTTTTGCAAATGCACTAGAGAATGTACTATATTTATTCTGTAACATCACTGCTTTTTGTTTGTTAGTAAAAAAAAATACTGAAATTAGAGCCACATGAATATTAAATGAACCTTTAAATAATTTATTTTTAGTTTTGCCCTGCAGATGGCTTTACTTAAGGGTACTGCTAACAACTACTTAAAATATACATGCACACCTGGAAAAAACTGATTTTATTTCTTAATTAATGAAAACTTATTAGAAGAGTGAGAGCACAAAGCTTTAAGTAACTTTTAGGGGCAGTATAATCCTTCCATTCTGGTACCCAATTTCAGCCACTCCAAACCAGCTGAATCAATGTGGAACTAACTGCAGGTGAGCAGGAGCTGGTAAAAACCATCATAATTTGAAGGCAGAAGAATGAACTGAGATTTTTTTTTTTTAGGAATTCTGTTTTTTTGGCAAAAAATGCACGCCACGTTACGTGGTGCTACAAAAACACCATTAGGATGACAGTTTTGAAACAACATAATGCACCTCTCCTTGTTAAAGAAAAGAAGTAAAGAAATTATTCACTATAAATATATTGCTTGATTTCCTCTTCTTTTCCTAACAGTGAACTGTCTAAACACTGAGAAATTGAGTTAATCTAGTATTAAAAACTATGCACTAATCGTATAGGGATTATTTCTCTCTTAGAGTGATCTTTTTTTGAAGAGTCTGTTTTTCTGTGATCTCCAATGATGACTAATTGCATAATCATATGTCAACAATTCAGGTGTCAGACTGAAGATATGAATCAAAGCTTGAACTCAATTAAAAACAGCATCAAAATTAGGAATAGGCATCCTATCCTCTGAGTGAGAATCTGGAAAGGCACATGCCAATACAGCTCAAATTTAACTGATAATTCAGGTAAAAATGTATTTTTCATAAAGGTTATATGAGATTTCATTGTAGAAAACGAGCATAGAGTCCCTGTGAGCACAGATGAAACGTTTAAAATAACACATCCTCACTAGAAATGCTTTTCAGTTTGCTCAGTTGTACTTCAGGTATATGAATTAATGGGAAATGCATGACTGAAGCTTCATACACACATCCACAGATGGCCCTTGCCAGGAGCAAAAAAAAGTGTAAAGTAAAAAAGTTCCAAACAGAAGGACTCCTACCGCTGTAGAGAACACCAGTGTGTGCTATCCTGTGAGAGGTAGGATGATCAGGCACAGTCCTGATTTAAGTGATAAAAATGAATACAGATTGGGCTAGACTGTAAAGTGCAGTAAATCAACACAGCAGCATTCACTTCAGAGTGGCAGAACCCAGCCATCCTGTTTAATTGACATTTTAAGGCTGAATGAGACCAGCAGATTCTCAGTATCTTGAATAATAATTAGACTGTATCCTATATATAATGCATAAAGAGATACACTTCTCATTCTAGTGATAAAATTTGGTATTTCTGGGAGAGTAGATGCAATGACAAAGAAGGAAATTAACAGCAAATCACTGTGGCTAATAAGGAAGTGTTGATCCAAAATATTAATTCTCTCCACAGAGGGAAGACAAGCTAGACAGTAGGCTGCAGTTGAGCTGTAGAAGAACTGGCAATTAGACAAATGCTATGTGTACTATCTTTAAGGTAAAAAGAAATGATTTGTCTTTGCCAGACTGTGAAGAAGGTAAGCAGACATAAATTAGAAGACATTAATGGATGTTAGTTTCTTATTATTCACATTGGCAAGGTTCTCCATCATCTTCACGAAAATACAAGTATCAACCAGAAAAATGCACAGAAAGTTTCACTCTGTTATCATGGGCTCCTCCAGACCACTACTTCAAAATCAATCCCTGCAGCAATGCCCAAATGCCAAACAAGTCCAGAACACAGCACAGCTGACACTATTCCTGCTGTTTCTCGTGCTTCAAACACACATAATGCCATTCCTCTCTCAGCTGTCTGTTCTGCAGTGTAGCTTGTTCACCTTCTCACCCATACAAAAACCACACACACAAAAAAAGCAGTCATTTATTTTAATAAAATTCCACTGAGAACATGCAGAGCAACTCAGTAGAAGCAAAGGGCTTTATGCACCAGGGTGAGTATTTCTGATGAGCAAGACCTGGAATGGTAATTAAGGCTGTTGCACACTGCCCTGGAAGGCCACTCAACAGCAGGACCACACTACATCTTCAGCAACACAAATATTGCAGCACAGCGACATGGGACTGCTAAATGATGTGTAAAGTCTCCCAAAGAAATGGCACACTGGTCAGGGACAGATGTAGAACAATATCCTCAAAGATTTAAAAACCTCCACTGATGAGGTCCCTGAGCAGGACTTCCAACCTAAGAGGATGTTTCTACACACAGGACAGTCAGTTTTTCTTGCAATGAACAACTACTAGTTATTAAACAAGATTTCCCATCAGTGATGGCTCATTTTAGCTGCTCTGGTTCAGAAAAGTAAGTAAACAACAGCCACAGGTCATTTCAATGTTCTTGAAGGATCAGAAAATGAAGATTCTGGAGTACAAAAGGGCAAGAATAGTGCTTGATAATTGCATGGAAATGTACATGCTTTGGGGATATTACATGGAGGCAGCAAATGGCATAAATTTAGAGGGACTGACTGAGGCATTTTGGTAAGTCAGAGTACAAAGGGAACTGCTTTTTATCCAGATGATCTCAGTTCTGTTTGTGCACTTTCAAACGTGCCTCCTGTCTATACAGTAACACCACGGTAAATAAGATTGTGATGGTCTCTCACATCCTTCAGGACACTTGTGGCACTAGATTTTGAGGCTTTTTCCATTTTGTTTCGATTTTTTTTTTTTTAATGAACAGGTTTGCATCCTAAAATTGCTAAAGGTAAGCAGTTTATTTTACTATTTATCAATTCATGATTGTTCTAGCAATTGGGAACCTAACCCTCTGGATTAACAGCCCAGCTGGAAGCTGGTTAGACATAACAAGTGAGCAGATTTTTAAGTTATCTGCTCTGCTGAACTCTCATTTCAAGGCTCTAGCACACTTGCTAAGCAGTACAGCTAGCACCTACAGATCCAACACCAACCTTTCAGCTTCCACATGCACACAGGGCTCAGGAAAACAGCTTTGCTATGATGTGCAAAAAAATCCATGCACACTTGTACCATTGCTCATAGAGGGGGTTCATGAAAAATCCAATACCTTATCACAACTTGTATCAAAATGGAACATTTTGCAGATGTGAAATAGGAACAGACCCAGGCTGGAAATGGATTCAATGATAACTGGTTTTGCTGGATGACTTTCATAGACAGCAACCTCACGTGTAGAGACTTCTAGGCATTCCACAGCTTTGCTGAGTGGTGATGGGGAAGATAAAGCAAACAATTCTCTTTTATCTGAAAATGTGTAAATAAATGAATGACTCAACTGCTGTATCAGTGATGATTGCTAAATGGTTCTTAACTTCTATCAATGGCCTGATGAAAGGAATGAATGCTGACAGTGATAAATTGTTTTCTCAGGCATTGAGACTTCATGACAAGAGAGGATTTCTTTTGAGGTGAGAAGACACTATATCAGTTGAATATTGTTCTCCATTACATGCATTGGAGGCACACAATGATTTGCTGGGCATTGAAGCAAATTGTAGCTTATCCCTTTTCCTCTCCCCAATGATGTGGATCATCTCTCTTTCCTGAATGCACAGGCTGTAACACAGATAAGTTTGCTCATCATCTCTCCTCTCTCACTTATTCTGTTACATTTATCTCAGTAATCCATTACAGACCTCACGTAATCTGTCTCCAAGTTTTGAGGGTTCCTTAATGTAAATGTGTTTGCTCAAATATATCAGACTTAATGGACATGCTTTAGGATGATGCATGTCAAATTTAATGTATTTACGACATTAATCAGGCTTGCTTCCCTCACATCTATTTCAGTTCCCCAAGAATGAGAAAACATGAATTTAATAGCTGTTTACTTAGTACCCCAGTAAAAACATCCAGTTTTAGTAGTTTACATAATGGTGGACAAAACCAAGTGTTTGGTTTGGCAGAGGGGGATGTCCATTTTTTTTTTCTCTCATTGGAAACTCGGTACAAGCTTATTAAACAAGCAGAGGGACTGCTATTTTCAGCAAGCTTTGGAATTAGACATTGGATAATTTATATAACTAAGCACTAAGAGTATGTACACTAAATGGCCCATTCAGAAATGAAATGTGAAACATAATTTCTCAGTTCCAGTGTTCATCAGACTTAGATTTCAGAAAGAAACCAAGAGAAAAAAAAAAGCAGATGGCACTGGAGCAAGTTCTGTTGGTTAGAAATGGTTATTGGTATGGATACAAAAAGGCTCTGAATGATAAGTCTGGATTTGTGGTGAGCCCACACAAGCAGTACCACACAAGCAGTGACCACCAGTTTCAAATATTGCAGGTGAACAAACATGAGGAGAAAGGTGAGGAAAGAAAATAGATCTATTTGTGGGAAAAACCTACGTAATAACCAGGAAGAAAAGAGGAACCAGAAACAAATTTATCTGAAGCACTAGAAAGAATGCAGGCCATTCTCATAGAAAATTCTGCTCATGAAGTGTGTTTTCTTATTATCATATACATAATTTTATAGTATGGCTACTGGGTGCTGAATAAAACAATATCAGAATACAAAAAGCCAAGGTTATAATCTTTAGTATTTGATACGTCAATACAAGTAATTATAATGCTGACATTTCATTTTAAATGAAACCCACTTCTATCTGCAAAGTTACATGTTCTACCTTTGCTATCAGTATATCTGTAAAATTGCTACCCAGGAGCTAGCAACTTATCTATAAAACTTGCTGTGAAGGACTTTCCTGGTTTCTACTGAAAATGGAGTTTGATCACTTTGCTGCATATAAAGCTTAAAGGAAGGGATTTTAAAACACAATTTAACATACAAAATACTCACTGTACTCCCTCTCTGGAACATGAAGTATCTAAGGGATGCAACCAAATGCTCCCTAAAGAAGACAAATCACAAAAAAGTTTCTTAAAAAAATAAAAAAAGTTTCTTCCTTTTTCTGACAAGATTGTCTTTAAATTACACTGCAAAACCCTTCTGAAAGGTTGTTCTTGGAAAGCAGAGAGAACGATGATAAAGCCTGCTGTAAGGCAGATGATTATCAAGAACTTTAATGGATTTGAGTGCTGGGCCACAGCAGAGCTACAAAAGAATCCCTTGACCTCAGTGTGTGTTTTTGTTCTGGCACAAAGCACCAAAGTCTACAGAGCACTTTCAATGTTGCTTTGATAGTGTGGAAGCCCAACCCTCTACCTAGCTAGAGACTTTTCAAAACCCTTTTAAGTCTCTGAAGGCATTTGCTCTGTCTACAAGGTTCCCATTTAACACTGGATGAATCCATTTAGAGCAACTGACCTGGACCTCTAATGAAAATTTGACAAATATTAGTTCCAAGTCCTTCTTCAAAGTTTCAAGAATTCTGGCTACATCTATCTTCATAATCTTTGTCCAGCCCTGAATTTCACTTGGCATTCTCCAAACACACCACAGGGATCAATGCACAGTTAGGTAACTTGTTTCCAGGAAATGTGAATCTTTCTACTGTGAATTCTAACCATAGCCTGCCTCAGGGATTTAACTCCCCACACAACTTCAGGAGGAAGTACCTTGTGCTTCCCAGTGGAGGAGGCAGTACCAGTAACACCCAGATGTATTTGGGATTGCTACGACTAATTCTCCTGTTATCAAGTATTTGCTCTCTAGAGAACCCACACCAAACTTCAGGTCTGTTCAGATGGTTAAAATCTATTTTATTCTTACCAGTGATGTTATTTTGACAGAAATAATCTGCTAGCAGGGATGCCCCTGATGTCAAACTCATCAGGCTTTTATTATACAATGAATCTGGTCTTCTAGCTCAATCAGCGACATATGAAATATAACATTTGAAACCATGAGATTTCCAGTTCAATAAAACAATTCCTTCAGACAAACTGCCCAGGCTTCCATATACTCCCTGAATTTCAGTGCTCTGGACCAGAAGTGTTTGATTCACTTATGTTGCTAAGGATGGAATTCCTGTTGGAAACCCACTATGAAAAATAAACATATTCACACATAGAAATATCTGTGACAAAAAAAAGAAATCCTCTTTCTTTTTATTGAAAGCTGAGTGTAAATTTAAGAAGACTTCAAACTTTCTCAGACACTTCTCATCAGCTTATTTAAGCTGAGGCTGTGTTTTGTGTGAAGCTTGAGTATATCATTAGCAAAAAGCTTATTCCATTCTGACTTGCTCTTCTAGCATAATTTCACCCATTTGGGGTAACAGAAAAGGAAACTGGACCCAGAAGAATCATTATCATGCAAATTTCAAACTGGAGTTTGATAAATCACCGAAGTGTTGCTGTCTGAGAAAATGGCACATTCAGTCTTTCCCTTCAGCCTCAGCAGAGGTTCATACCAACGCTGAAGAATGATATGATTAATTACAACTAAACTTCCTGTTCATTACAGATACATTCCCAAAAAGGAAACAGCCTGTTAAGTTGTGTATACCCAAAACTACTGTTGCTGCATACCCAAGTATTCCCATGTGAAGTTGTCTGCAAGAACGAATTCTTCACTAATTAGCATTTGTTTACTTGTGCCATGGATTTTTGACTTTCTCTTGAAGCTGTTTATCAATGAAAATTCTGAATGCATTGTAATTAATATAATCACACATTTCCAGGAGTAGCTGCTAATTTGAAACAGCACTTGAAGTATGAAATATTGAACTTTTAAACAAATGCTTTGTTCCTCTCATGATGTCCAATTATTACGTTCTGTATGTAAAGGTGCCATCTGTAACTGCCTTGTAAGTTTTTGGGCCACTGTGATGACAATGGGGAAATTCATGACAAATAATGACACTTCTACTTCCTTGAGGGGAACAGAATTCTTTTTCTTTGTAAAATGAAGGTGCCTTTTTTTATGTTTACACGGGAACAATACTGTCAGGAGCTTGACACATCATCTGTGCATTCAATAAAGGAATTTTATTTATAGGAATACTTGAAGACCCTGCTGTACCTGTCTGAGCTGGGGAGTCTGTTATGACATGAAGGGGAAGTCAACCTTTTCATCATGTCCTTCCTCTTACTAGGTACTTTAGCATTTTCCACTTCATCCCTCTTCCAAAACACAACTACTTTATTGCAAAGGGCTTGAGGGAAGAGCTCTGAGGATGACTGGACTCCAAAGGGATACTCATGGGTCCTCAGGTCTGCTGTCTGTGGGGGTGGGAGCACTGGCAGCATCTCTGCTGCCACTGCCAGGTTGGGCTTCCTCAGACACTACAATGTAGCAAAGGTAAGGGTGTAACACTTTAAAAAACTTTCAAAATGGTTTAAATACATTTTGAAAACCAATATAGCACAATATCATGACTGCTCCATATGGAAATGGTTATGTGTTCCTGAGACAGAAGTATAAGAGGAGGGAAATTGTATGTAACTGGGCATTTGTTGCTTTCGTTCAACTGAGCAAATCTGAAGAGCCAGCAAAATACTTAAATTGGTTTAGACCAGCAACTGACAATTAAAAACCTAGCAACTGGTATTTTACACGTTTTTTGATTCATACCCAGGAGTATCTCACTGTTAGAACATGATGAACCACAATTGCCTCACATGACACCTACCTAGAAGACTGTTATTAGTACCTTGTTTATTGGTTAACTGGGCAGCACTGCTGTCAGTTTAGTTATTTCAGTGACAACTACAGAAACATGTGCTTTTCCTGCTGTATAAAAAGCATTTTCCCTGCTTAATCACAGCCTTTCTACTATACATTCAGCTTTAAGTCTGTTTTGATAAAACCCAGTAGAATAAATGCATTAAAATACAGTTAAAAACCCACAGCAAACTTTGTTTTTTGGGGAAACAAGGGGGAATGGCCTTAAGCTGAAGGAGAGCAGATTTAGGAATTAGTAAGACATTTTTAATATAAGGGTGGTGAGGCTATGGAACAAGTTAGTGAGAGAAGCACAGAGTTTCAGCAAGGAAAAAAATCAGTATCTTTCTATGAAAACTTTTATATCAGAAAATATCTCTATCAATGAATTTTAAAAGCATCTGACAACCTCCATAACCACTATGTTCTGTCAGAGACCCAGATTTGGTGCCTGTGGGAGGAGCAAAATATGAATACTCTCAAAAGCCACCAGAACTATATACTATATACAGGACCCAATAACAAATAAAAGATCAAAATTTAGCAACTAGTCCTCAGCCAAAACCACCAATTACCCTGATGAACAACAAGGATGCTCTGGAGTCTTTTTATGAAAAAACCTCAAAACTATGCAAATAGTTGTTGTTTTGTCTTTTGTTTTTTTTAATATCTAGATTAAAAAATTGAAACATTTCACATAAATCAAAGTAAAAGTTTTGAGGATTTTTCAGGATGGAGGCAAAGTAATTATTTCAGTATGAGGAAAAATAATTTTGAACCATCTTAGGTGAGACATTCTCTGCTGGGCAATTTCTGGTAACAGAAAATAAGTCCTTTATGCACAGCACAAGAGGCATGAATTTCTGTTTGCAGGGCTAGTGACAGAATGCCCTCAGAGTCTTACACTGCACAGTTCTTGTTATTCAGTTGCTGTCATGGAGCCAGGTGATGGCTGAGTTCTCAGAGGGGGGAAGAGTTTAGGGATCTTTCCTTCAGGTAACACAGCCAGAGTTTATTTGTCTGAATTTGGGACTGAAAGGGCTGTACAAGTCAATGAAGCATGCAAACATTTTCCTACTGCCCCCAAAAGAAATGTGTTTTGACATGATACCTCTGTTTGGACTTGCTGGGTTGGCAGTACCAGTGAAATGAAAGAGATTCTGGCTAGAAAAAAATGGAGTCAGACTTTACCTTTTTAATGACATTTTTTACAGCAGTCTCTATCTGCAAAGGGAACTTACCAAAGGTGAATTTTTCTTGTTCAGTCGGTTCCTTATATTGGTGACACACTGCTCTAATACAAACCTCAGACTTCTGTTTTGTCCTCCATTGCCTATTAGATATTTTTACATGTACTGAGATTAAAAATTAGTACATGCCAAGGGTGGATGGTACCACCCTTCTACAGCAAAGGCAATTTTATTTTCAATATGAAATTTAAGGTCTTCTGAATAGACACCTGTTTGCTGTTCCTTGTGGTTTAGTTTATCCCAACAATTATTCTGCTGTTTAAATTTTATTCTGAATTTCACTAATGCAAGGCCAGATGACAGAGTTACAGTATGTCAGTATTATTCCCACTGAAAGTGCCATGCACAACAGCCCTTTTGTTAAGCCAATGTATGTAACCCACTGTTCTTGGAGGCTGAAACGATCTTTCATAAGATCAGGCATAAATGATCTTTCAGATCCCAAGGTCCTCCATTCAAACATTGCATTGACCCACAATTGTAATGCTATGTGCTCATCTCATGCATTTGATGAAATCTGGCTATCCAGGAGCTAAGTGAAGGCTAAAGCTGACATAAGGGGGCAAACAAACAAAGTAATGAGAATTAAACACGTCTTTTTCGCAAGAACTGACAGCAATAAAATCCAGTGTAAAATATAATTTAGTACCTATCACATGACTCTGACATGTAGTCCTTGTCATGGTGTCCTCCTCTTCTTCTTGCAGGTTTTCTGTCACTACTTTAGCCTGTACATAGTGCAACAACAAAAGTGAAGAACATCTGTGACTCTTTTTATGTTGCTTCATGACAACTACAGAATGTTTTGCAGAAATAAATCAAGAGTAAAGATATATGGCAGCTAAGAGTGGAATATATAACCTGTCATTCTATGAATGATATCTGATGATAACAACTTTAATTTCATTCAAAATCAAAATATGCAGCAATGAAAAAAGCCTTGGAAGATGCACTTCTTCAAAATAAAAACCTAATATACGGTGTGGTATCTCCTTAGTTCAGTTTGCAAACACTGACTTTGGTATTTTTATTTCCACCTCTGTTTAAATTCATTTATTAGCTAGACAGAGAGAGAAAAATCATTTAACAACACAGTGCACTCTAAGAGCCTGTATGTGGTATTCAAGTTTGTGTTATTCAAATCCCTCAGATATTATGGGTTTTTTCAAAAATATATCTTTGCCCTGTTATTCTGGACTCCTATTTCCCAGGTGCACAGATAATCTGAGTCTCTCCCTAGCACACAGTGAGATCCCCCTTCATCACGTGCTATCAGTGGCCACAATTCAGTTTCACAGACATATTTTTCTGCCATGCTACATAAATCAATCAGGAATAAAGATACTTCCAGGGTGATGAGAGGAGAAAAGGCAGCACCAGAGAAAAAATTGCTTTCAATATCTCAAGGAACTTAAATTATTTGCTAATCACTCTCTGCTGTTTTAAACTGCTTACAGCATGCTCACAATAACAAGAGCACATTTCGTAATCTAAACCACTGGAATTTATCATCATTTGCATGACATATCTTCGATCACAGTGTAAATCCTGCTTGCTGGGTTACACAAGAAGCCCTGTTGACCTCTTGTGAGCAGCCCAAGTATGACACCAAAGACTTGCTCTCTG
The DNA here is from genome assembly GCA_013399915.1 of Illadopsis cleaveri. NCBI lineage: Eukaryota > Metazoa > Chordata > Aves > Passeriformes > Timaliidae > Illadopsis > Illadopsis cleaveri. The sequence continues at coordinate 1,043,635 of VXBB01012525.1, forward strand.
GATTTTTAAAAGTGCATTTATCATCTATTAACCCTAAGGGATTTGATTGCATCTTTTCTTTCTTACAAAGTGCCTCTGTTCAGGCTATGGAAAATGAGGAGGCGAGTGTTCACTTGGCATCCAGCTCCAGGTGGAAGAGTTTCTCGCCTTTGCAGAGTGCCGGGCCAAGTGCTGCTGTGACATTTCACAATATTGCCACGGATTCCTGGGTGTTCCCCAAACACACAGACTGTGCACACGGAGTGAGTGCCACACAAAACTCCGGGTGTCTTGGGTCTGGTGCCACATTTCCACCTGACAAAGTGAAGCCCGTGGCTGTTTTAAATCACACAGGGCTGTAATAAAATCACGAAGATGAAATGAAGCAGCGCAGCACAAAAATGATTGTATCTCACCTTAAGCTCTAGCCAAGGACATGAAAAAGTACTGGAGAATGTGGAATATCCTTGGTGTAGGGCTAAAGTGTTATGTATTTCTGCTGGCTGGCCTTTAGAGCAAAGTGCTTTTTTGATGAACACTAACGGGAAGTGTCTCCCTCTGAAGGTGAATGCACAAGGCCACCACTGGTGGAACAGTGCTTTTTCCATAAATTCAGTGGCAGTCCAGCAATAACATTCTTTGCATGAACAGAAATCAGAGGTAATCGGTGCATATGTTATGGCATAATAGTGCCTCGAGCCTTTAGCTGGCACATCATAGGAAAAGTGATTTAATCATCAAAAATTAAATAGCTTTTAAAGGAAAAAATCTTGCTAGAAAATTTATGTTAGCAACTGTTCTGGCCAGGATTTAAAGCAGCAGTATATATCTGATAAGCAGTTTGGAAACACAGCAGCTTCCGCACTGAACCGTATGACTGAGTGCACTTTGCATTGTTCAGAAAAGAAAAGAAATCTTCCTGGTTTAGGGCTTTTCAAAAGATTTATGCTGTTTTCTACAAAAGCATTAATTTTGTCTTCTTATGAGCAAAAAAAAAAAATGCACAACAGGCCATTCTACTGCATATGACTGTTCTCAGTTGCAGCTATCTTTCAGCCCTTTGCAATCTGCTTCAAAGCAAGCAGACACCAAAGAACAACTGGAAATGATAGTAATAAGATTCATGAACTTTGAATTTAAAGACATTGCATTGTTCTTCTTTTAGAAGTTTGGAGGACAAGATGAAACACCACATATTGAGGAATCTTAAGGTGTATCTCTTTCATAAGTTAGCATTAATAACTGTAAGCACATTTCAAATCTCGTTATTCTAGATGTCATCAGTCTTTTGGCACTAGATATTTCTTTCAGGAATTAAGTGCCACAGTAAACACAATATGAATCTCAAAAAAATGAAACATATAAATGTAACCTTATCTTCAAAAACCATACAAAAATTCTTTGTTTCCCTGCTAACAAAAAACTACATGGTGTAGCAGAAGCAATGCCTTCTCACCATGATTAACATGCCCTTAAAAACTAAACAGTATAATTAGCATTTCTCCATTATTTACATACATTAAGGACAATCTTTGTAGTTCCTTCATAAAATGAAGTGTGTTTCTTTAAGATATACTTAAAAGACTTATTACTGCAGCATTTAGAAAGACTTCACCAAATGACAGACAAAAAGCACAGCAAATTATTGCAGCATTAGAAAATAATAAGTTAGAAAGAAATTGTAGAAGCAATGTGTAGAGTTTTTTGTACTTCTGTACAGTGAAGATATACCCTAAGCTGTCAGGACCATATTAAATGGGGCATAGTTAAACTGAGTGGCTCTGATAAGGGGCTCTGCTTTGCTATCTAAGTTCTAGATCAGTTGGATTGAATTTCCTGCATATTGCACATTTCGAGACTTTCATTCTCTCTCTTTCCTTTCAGTGACACTACAAGGACAGCCTTAGATATGCTTATAATTTGTGGTTTTATAATGCAGGAGACATCTACATTTTCAAAGAAGAGATGATACCAGAGGAGTCAGGAGGAAAGTTTTCAAACACATTCATTTTGCATATGTTCCCTGTAAGTTTAAAAAAAAAAAAATGACCTTGCAGATGTTCTCAGCAAAGATATCTGTATTAAAGTAAAAAAAAAAGGAAAAAAAAATTCCCTGAATTTGAAACTGTGTATGGAATGCCTTGACCTCAAGCATCCACAACATTTGTATTTCAGATTCCCCCAGATGAAATTGTTGTATGTGCTGCACTTCAGTAACTCAGTTTTATCAGAACAACAAAAGTAACAGCCTTAGCTTCAGAGTAAATATTATATTTGGCACAAGCTTACAGGCTGTTTGTAAAAATTGAGGTTATGGTTAATAGTAATTGTAATAATATGGACAAGACAGCTATATCAGGAAAGAGGAAAGAATGCTATAGGGTTAAAGCATCTCTCTTCTCCTTGTGCTTGACTTCAAAACATCATGGGAAAGGCCCTTGCCATGAAAGACATTGCTCATTAAATTCTAAGGTTAATTAAAAGAAGCTTCACCAGGAAGGGCACCACTTCAGCCTGACTTTAGGTTACAATCCTAGACTCTGTGTGAACACTTCTCAATGCAGTAAAGTTAGTCCAGAACCAGACTCCAGCAGCCAACAGAAAACAGGATAATTTTTCTTCTACATTAAAACATTCCTCCTCTCTGAGTATATGAAATGATCAGGTACAGTTAGCACCTTATTGAAGTATAAAACTAACTACAGGCCATTAACAGGGAGATTTTTAATGGCAAAAAGTGAGACACAGGACCAATGTATGTTTTTGCTTTTGAACATTCCCTCTTAAGTGACAAATATTCCCAAAGGTGGTCAAATAATTTGCCTTTTCAACATCAGCAGTGCACTTTTTAGGCTTAATGACTCCTATAATGTTCAGAGGAATGTTCTTTGCTGGTATGCAATTTTCAGAGAAAGGGGAAAAAATAATAATAAAAAAGGGTCCTATTATTTCACACTACTACAGTATGACTATCATTGTGCATGCATCTTCACTGGAATTGAATTGCCAGCAGAAGCAGTAGAATCTTCATGACTATCTGTATAATGTGGCCTATAGCCAAGCTGCCAACTTTTGCATTAATTCACAATCCTCCAGCTACACAAAATCTTTCTATCCTACATATAAACAGTTATTATCCTGTTTGCCTGCACCGGCAATCAGAAACACATCCACAAGTTAAAAAGAAGGTAATAATGTTTTCATGTACCAACGCACTTACCAGGGTCTGATTCTGCATTTCCATATCAGCTTTTGTGTTGCTGTTTTTCCTGTGGTTTCCTTGAGAGCCGATAGAGTTGCCATGAAGAGAGGAGCCCTGGGAGCTGCCCTTCGACACACTCCTGTAGGAAACATTATTTGATCCACTTTCTGTCTGCTGAGCTGCTTTCTTATCAACTCTGCAGGTAGAGAGTGATTCCTCTGATAAATTGCATTGCCCTTCTTCAATCACTCTACTTTCCCATTCCTTTAATGCTTAAAGTAACCCCTCTGTATCTTTCTGTCTCTAGACCTTTGAGTGATAAATGTTTCTAACTAGCCTTGATCAAACCTGTCACTTGCAATTTCAGGTAGTATATCAATTTAGCTTTTCACACGTGATGATTTATATGATATTTGGGACTGCTGTGGGGCAAACGTGAACACACAATATACCAATTGCTAAGTTCTTCTGTGACCAAAGGTTGTGATAGCTGGAAAAGTAATTAATTCTGACAAGTTACCAAATATGTGTTTTCTGGTTACAGTACAGGAAGATGGAATACATTGAAACATGTACCTAATTACCCTCTATCTTTACACACCATCTGCCTAGATTCTTGATTTCTGGAATAATTTGAATTATCAGCTTGGATGTAACTCGCCTATCTTTAATTTCAAAGACCAATGGCTTGGTTAACAAAGTAACATGAACAAAATTATTATCTCATTCTTAATGTTTCATTTTTTTCTCCTGTAGAGATTAAAGTCCCAACTGTGCACCTACTGTTTACTACTGTGCATTCTGAGCACAAATAGAACACACATTGAACTTCACATCTGGGCAGCTGTAAAGCTACATGGACATCAACACATCCCAAATTGTGTCCTGGAGTTTTACCTGTTTAAAAGCTCTCTCATAAAGCTGTCTTTTGGTGAGTAGGCAGCTGTGGTAGAACCTCTGACTTGATCACACTCAATCTCACCAGGAGGGTCTTGGGAAGGCTTCATAATTTTACTCTCCATAGATAAAATGTCACCATTGTCTGTTTTCCTGTTAATTTCATTTTCTATTTCACAGTGTTGTTCAGTTTTCTTTTTTTCTTTTCTTCTCTCTAATTTTGCCTGCTTAATTCCAAATCCTGAAACTTTTGCATCCTTTTTTTCCACCTTAGTTTTAGGAACATCAGTCTTCCTGCTACTCAGTGCTGGGAGCTTACTCTTTCGGAAGCCAAACCAACTGGCTATAGAGGGCCCAGTCTTTTGTTTAGTCTCCACAGTGGGGGATTTGGTTTGTCCCTGACCCTTTTGCACATTTTCCTGAATGCATAACATGACTTTCTCCTCTATTGTAGGTTGCAGAGATGGTGAACTCAAAAGATCATTAACCTTCTCAGAGGTTTCTGCTAATTTTAAAGACATTTGCTGTCTTCGTGACTTTGTTGCTTCCAGTTTATGAGGACACCTTACTCCGTCAAAGCTTTGGAAGGACAAAATTTGTTTGGAAGGTACAGCAGCCGAGGCTTCTAACTCCAATTCTGTTGACAGAACACTTTTTTTACCTAGAGCTTCATGCTTAAAGCTTTCAGTGCTTTTCTCACTCTGCACAGATAGACTGTGTGCATCTTTCTGAGAAAATGGTTTGCTTCCATCACATTTTGAAGTGCTGTGAAACTGGTCTACTTTTTGAGATGATCTGAAGGGCAATTTGCTTGGGCTTCCATGCTGGCTATTGCAACTACTCATATTTCCAAGAGAGCCTTGTCTAGGACAAGAATTTTCTGTGGGTTTAGTAGTATATGAAAGAGCCTCTGGTGTCACTGCTGTCCCAGGAGTAGCCTTGACTTGAAGCCCTTCCATGGCTGAGTTCTGCCTTGTTAGAGAATTCCCTCTGTCAGAAGTGTTTGTGATAATCTGAGTCCGTACTTTCCCGAGACCTTCTGTCACAGGGGCAGATGGCTTCTCCCCTGTGTGAATGCTGAAACTCTGACTACGAGCCTTTGCTCCGTTCATGCCCAGAGCTGGCTTCAAGTGTGACTTGTTGCTAGAAGAAACAGACCTCTTAACTAATTTGTTTTCTAATCCATCTCCTCTGTCTACCACCAAGTTGCAGCTTTCATGTGAATGAGCCGATGCTGTATCCATACTAAGTCCCACAGCACAATTATTTTTTACTTCAGTATCAGACTTGGAGTCCTTTAATTCCACCTCTGCTGCCCCTTTGGTGGTTACACACACAGACTCACTCTGCTTGCACTTACTGGAACACACATTACTTTTGGAAGCTGCATTTATACTGTCTTTTTCCTGCTTCCCTGGTACAGTAGAGCTCTTGCGGAGGAGCTGGGGAGATTTGACAAATAATTTCAGTCCTACAGGGAGACGGGTTTTCATTCCTCTCTCATTAGAGTTTTGAGAGGCATGTGCAGCATCACTGGCAGGAAACAGCGCTGACGGGAAATTGTTTACCTGAGATAGCAAAGGCTCACTTGTGCTTGTTGCATGACATTGAGGAGTCGTGGGGAGAATGGTTGGCACCTCTTGTAGCTGATCTAACCCACTGTCACTGGAAATATTGTTTTTGCTGGAATATGTGTCTTGTGAAGGAGTTGCTTCCAGTGACGGACAACCTAGAGAAAAGGACCTGGCTGCTTGAAAATCTGTGCTGGAATACTCACGATTCCTGTGGTGACCCACCTGGTTAGGGTTTTTTGGGCAGACTTGCTTTGTGGAAACTTTGGAAAGTCCTTGGCATGCACTGTGGGATTGCTGAGATGTGCATTTATTTTGCATAATTCCTTCTGCATTTTCTTGAAGGTAAGATAATTCAATTTTGGCCCCAGAAGATACATTTTTTGCTTGCATTTCATGACTAGATTGATTACGAAAGCCAGAGTTCACAGTCCCTTTTAATGGAGATGATTTCAGTATATTTTTTGCTGTTTCAGTGGGACCACCTCCTCCTAACTTTACTGCTAAAGGTGGAGAATTAGCATAATTAGGCCGAATCAACAGGGATGTTGACCTGCCTGGAGGAAGGGGTGGGGATGGAGACCGGGCTTCTACAGTAGCTAAATCACAAGGGAAGTCTCTGGTTGGAGGTTCCCCATAGCTACTGGGTTCTATAAGGTGCTGAGGCAACAGTGGTGATGCTGGACTCTGACTCTTTGGATATTTTGACCTATCTCCTCTGCCAGGACGTTTCAAGTCAGGCAGGGGGTGAGTAGGGGCCTTTGGAACCTGAAATTCAACTTTTGAATCAAGATGACGAGGTGGGCTTTGAGCCTTTTTGAATCTTGAAAGCTTTACAGGTGGCAGAGCAGGTGATTTCTCAAGGGCTGTGGGGCCCACTGACAGAGCTACAGGAGCCTCCCCACTCTCAGTCATCAGAGTTTTTTGGGGAGAAAATTTACCTCTGCTGGGTATTTTAGTTACATTTGGCTTTTGATTGATTCCCGCATGCACAGTGGAGTTTGAACTGGCCTTGTATGATGCATCATACACTGGCTTCACTAGTTTCTGTCGTGAAGTATTTTGCTGTGTCACTCTTCCACAGCGTGAAGATTCACCACAGGGCAGGGGGACAACTGTATTTTTATTCCCTGTATTATCTTCAAGAGTTTTTTTCCCAGTTTCATCTTCCTCTCGTTCTAAAGCAGTGTAGTTTCTAGCATTGGGTCCTGGCTGCAAATCAGTTCTTCCCTGAGGTAAAAGTTCAGTGTATTCTGCACTGGACGTAGTTTGCGGCTGGTTGATTGAAATCTCATTTCTTGTTACAGTGACAACTCCAGTTTGATGTGAGCTGAATTCAATTGGCTCACCATCCTTAGCATCATATATTACTGTAATGCACTCTTCAGAAGAGGTCTTTTTTATAACCTTTTGTTGTTTAATGAAATTACATGTCTTAGGCCTAATGTCTGAGTGAACAGGTATCTGGTTCTCTTCTTTGCCAGTAGATACAAACTGAGAATTCTCTGTGACTTTGAGCAAGTCAGAGGTCTTTGTATACTTCTCAGGAAAGGGAGATGCTAATAAATCTGAGGGACTTTTCTCATCACTGCTTTCTATATGCAATTCATCCAAGACTTCATTGTCATCAGTGTCTGAAAGCTGAAAATTAAAATCCTTCCAGCCCATATTGGAATGACTTTGATTTAACTGTAACTCAGGCAGCTTTGCTCTGTTGCATGATTTTACTTCTGCCTGAAATCCACTGACAAAACTAGTCAATTTCTCAGGTCTTTCCTTTGAATTAAAAAACGAACTTTTTTCTGGCAAATGTTTCCTGCTAGGATCCCAGTCAAAGAGACTATCAGAAATGCTATGAGTTAATTTGTTACAATAGGTCCTGCAATCTTTGCTTGGAACTTCCTGCAGCAACAGTAAGGATGAAGAGTCATCATCTGCATCATCATGTGAATCTGAATCATAAGAGAAAGTTTTGTTGTGTTCAATGCAAATACTTCCCATTTCCATTGGCTTACACTGAGCCTGTTCATTATGGCCGCCACACTTAATTCCAGGGGAATATATTCCTTCGTTGGAGTTCATGCAATCTTTGTAACCCCATTTTGATATTACTGAAGGTGGTTCAAGTAATATTTTTTGCTCCTGCAATTTTTTCAGCCCTTCTAAGATATGGTTTTCCTTGATACGAGTTGGAGGTAGATCATCTGCAGGACTTGAGAGGTTGCTTGGGAGCGAAGAACCAACGCTTATTCTTTTATCCCACCTCACAGATGACTGTCAAAAGAAAATAAAAATCACTCGTGTTACTGACAAGTGCTGTCAATAAAAGTGTTACCATTTTGGTAAAGAGATAAAGGAGTTGCATAAGGGCATCCCATTCCATTCTTTGCTATTTATAGCAAAGTTCTTTTATAATAAAGGATTTCACAGTGGTGTGAAGGCTGCAGTGCATTAAAAACCTGTAGGAAGAATAATATGAATGGAAGGATTAAGATAAAGAAGAAAAGCAGTTTGGACTATGAAAGGCAGAATAAATGTCTGACCAAATGAGGATACTGTAAGTAAGCTGGAGTGATAAAGGAATAGCTAAAAAAATTAAATGGGGGGAGGTTAAACTGTTAAGTTTAGTGACAAATCTTTTCAATATAAAAGAGAGAGAAAAGTAAAATAACTTCTGAAACAGACAGCTTTTCAATTAATCTTGTTTCAGATTAACCTGAGGTAATACTTGAAGAAAATTAATTTGATTTACCCTTTTGCTTGTCTTTCCATCATTCCAAGTGTAGGAGGAACCACTGGAATATTCACTGCAAGCACTTGAGAGGGAGAGTTCACTGCTACTGCAGCTGCTCCGAGGATACAGGCGGCTAGAGCCTGTCATATTTAATTGACTCTGGCATTTCAAGACAGGTATGCTGGATTTCACATTCTGCTGGCATTCCTAAAAGATGGGTAGAAATTGAAATATCTTATGGGTAGAAAATGATCATTTAACCTCCCCTTGATTAAGAGTGGCAAAGAAAAACCAAGTAAGCCACTGACGCCTTCCTCTCATGCAATTTAGCATCTGGTGAATTTAATACAGAGAACTAAATTTAAAATTGCTAACAATTTCATTTGTCAGGGGGAAAAAAAATCCACAATCCTCAATGTTTTCTTCTTTATTCTTGGACTAGTATTCTGCTCTTCTTACGGCAAAGATTATTCTGAGTCTATTTGAATTATGCTTCATACATAAGCAGCGTGCACCAGTAAGATACAGAAAACAAAGTTATAAGAATACAAGTACATCTTGACAACTGCATTATAGACCCACAATGTAACAGATGAGGCTGCACAGCCTGGACAAGGTAAATTAATTTAGTATCCTGAGCAGAATGTCCACTGAGAATGGAATCTCTCCATTACAGTCTAATTTTGGTTTCCTATCTAGTTCAAAGCTTTGTCTAAGAAACTCTCTGACGTAGGACAATCCATCTTCGTGTCGCTCGCAGACAGCTGAAGCCTCTTGCTTATGCAATTTATTGACACTTTATGGCTGCCTTTAGTACTTGTGTAGTTATCGCCCCTTTCCAAATGCAATTTCAGCTGACTGTGACTAAGTGCCAGCTTTGAGGAAGAGAGTAATGAAGAGTAGATAGCACTTTAGGTAAAATATTAAACCTCTGTAGGAGTAGCTAGGATGCCTTTAATTTGTTTTCAAACTAATACTCTTGAGCCTAACAGCATTGGAGCTTCTTTAGTGGTAAGTGCTTGCACTATTCTCCAGTTTCCTTACAGAATCAGACATCATTTTAATTAGCAGGAACACCAGACATGACTACATGAAAAGAGGTTGTAATGAGGTAGGGGTCAGTCTCTTCTCCCAAGCAGAAACTGATAGGAAAAGAGGAAACAGCCTCAAGTTGTGCCAGGGGACGTTTAGATTGGATATTAGGAAAAAATTCCTTCACTAAAAGAGTTGTCAAGCAACGGAGCAGGGAAGTGGTTGAGTCACCATCCCTGGAGGGATTGAAGAGCTGTGTACATGTGGCACCTGGGGACATGGTTTAGTGGTGGGATTGGCATTCCTGGATTAATAGTTGGACTCAGTGATCTCAAGGGATCTTTCCACCCAGTAGTCAGTGAAAGGTTGGATTTTATGATCTTAATCCTAAAGGTCTTTTCCATCCAAAGTGAATCTACGATTCTGTGCCTTCGAAGTAAAAGTTCCCTTTGGATTTCATTTAAGCAAACTGAAACAATATTTATTGATTTTTGTATGTAGATACACTTCAAATTAATTTTGCTTAAATGAAGAATTTACACTTAGGAAGAAACAAGAAATCTAAAGTTATTGAATCCATTAAAAAATTATCAAGGCTGTGTATGCCCTAAACAAAGCTTCTTCATGGAAATCTTTGGAACAACACTCATTTTGTAGGCACTTCTCACTCACTGACATGTTTGTTGGCCTTCTGCTAATTTCTTCCATTTATTGCCCCATGTTCCTCCCATTTATTACGACTGGGGTTGAACCTTTTTTCAGCTGAATGGGAGAGAGCAGAATTTTTACTGCTGAGGAGTTCATCAGTACAGCTGTTCATCGCTCAACTGACATCATAATGTTCTGGTTTTGACAAACGTAACTACAGGGCAAATCATTATTCTTCATCACAGGCAAAACCTATGAATGGGAAAATCATTTAGAGGCACCAAGAGCACATTTCACCTCTGGGAATTATTGGTACACACACTCCTAGGAAGTCAAATGGATGCAGGAGGAACAGCCTTTAAATTCAGTGGCTCTGGGAAGAATACTTCTTACAGCATCACAGGCAGGCTGATGCCTGTGTTTTTGGCTCCAAAGCGGATTTTGTTGTTTTGTTGAGGAAAATGAGTCTTTATTTCTGACACTGTGGTTCCCCTGGGAGACCCCCCTGCCATCAGCTTCCTCAGCTGTGGCAGTGTCACTCCTGGGGACGGTGACTGTACAGAGGCCAATGGCAGCAGCTGCTTTTTCTGGCTATTCCTCTGCATTTTGGCCCTGGCATTGGGAAAACATGTCATGTGGAATTCTGCCCTTTACACTGGGCTGAGTCCCAGCCATCACAGCATTCAAGGGAAGGATGACTGTAAATCCTCTCCTTTGAGAATCTCCTGCAGGAGGAAAAAGATCACAGCACAGAGACAAGTACTGCCTTCCTGTCATCTTCAGCTAGTCTGAGAGCCTCTCCATCCTCTCATTTTGTTTCCTTAGCACCCAAGAGAGGAGAAAGGCATTTGGTCCTACAGCTTCAGCAGTGGGAAAAAATGGAGCTATCTAAGCAAAGCAGAAGAACAGTATATTACTGTAATCATCTTTAAGAGAGGAGAAAATGTGCAAAAAATATCATGTCACTCCAGATTGTGAAGTAGGGTATCTACTCAGTTTCTAGATTGCATTCAGATCACTTAAGAGAGTGGAGTTTTCCCCTTCAATTTGCCTTTATTCTCTAAATTGTTCAAGAAAGTACTTTGAATAGCATGTTTATGATGCATTGATTAAATACATTTAACTTGCATATGGGTCTATTAACTGACATGGTGAAATTTTAATTTTTTGTAATCATGACTCTTTAGTCATTACCTTTAATGAAATTAGAGTAAAAAGGCCTGAACGTACTATTACAGCTTAAAAATGTAATTTTCACTAGAAATCAGAGAAAATTGAAATAATCAGACCATTAAAGACACAAAACTCTATATTAGAGCAACTTAACCTGAAGGCTTAATTAAATATAATGCAAAAGGTTGTTAGCATTTTTTTTGAACCTTTGAAACAATGCCTTTTCATTAAAGTAGGTATTACAAGGGAGATTACATTTTTGTTGACACAACTATCCTTCAAGATCAAAGGCACAAGCAGGTTCAATGTTCTGTTCTTGTACTCTTTGTTTCCCTGTATGTGATTTTTGTTTTTTAAGCTGCTTTTCTCTTTGACAATGAAACATGAAAGCCATGCTGGCGAACGTTTTGCCAAATAAGCACAAAGCTCACTCCATCTGAAAAAAAAAAATGCAGAGCCCATGAATTTTTAAAAGTTCATACATAATATATCATAAAAGTGGGATGAATAATATGGGGCACGGGCTTTAATAAAAAGCTCCTTGACCATTTCTCAGAGATTCTGAGATGTAATCAATACCCAAAAAGGTGTACTGGGGACATTGCTAGGATTTACGCTTTTTTTTGCACACAGTGACACTATCTGCTCACTATATCAACCGAGGACACAATATTGAATTTCAGAGAACAGAAGGAAGTAAAAGCATTGTTATCTGCCTCAACAGTGTTTCAATTCAGAGACCAGCTTTATGGCTCTTCCCTGACACCAGACTTGAGAGGAGAAAAGGAGGTTCCAGATGAGGGGAACGAGGGCAGCACAAACACTCACGAGCATCTGAGCATCGGCACTCTGAGCTTGCACCAGGCTTCGGTTTCGTTCTACTTCTGAAAGCAAATCCCCAGATGAGAGGTCCAAGATGCGTGAATGCAGTTTCTGGGGGGGCAGAAGGGAAGAAGCAAAGCACAAGCATTTGTCAGATATTCAGCAGATCAGCATTTTTAAAATTCCACACTCTGCTGTTAAATTTCAAGGGAAATGAAGTGCCTGAGGTAAAAGAGGATTTGTGCTAATTTGAAATGTTGCTCTTTGTGCTTACTTTGTCCAAGACTTCCTGTCTGGAGGACAGATCATTCTTCATCCAAAACAAACTCTACTTTTTCTTCTAGTCACTGCTTTGCAACTTATCATTACTTCACACACAACACTAACAAATGAACATGACTCCCACCGTTATCCACAGAGTTTGACAGGTTTCAGGAAAAAAACCATAAAAATGAACTACAAAATTAACATTTATAAATCAATCAATGTGTTAATGTTGTTTTATTTATGAGCTGTTACACCTTGTGTGAATGATTGCAAAAGTGACCCTATTTTTAACCAGCATTGATCTGCTGAAGGCCTCCTCTGCACACATTTTAACTCAAAGTCATTAATGTCATCTGTTAGGAACAATTAATGTGAATAGAAAATAATTGCATCAGGGAACTGGGGACTCAGAGGATTTTGTGCATTAATATTCACATGCTGTTCGATTATATACACAGTTTTTTTCTCACTTTTCCTTGGAAGGATGGCTAAGCTTGTGCCTTTCCCTCCATATTCCTCTGTACACTAATTCTAGGGCTTTCAGTCTGCATTAAGCCTGGTTTGGTTTAATTGCAGTTTCAATAAAATCCATGATTTATGTGAATGCCTCAGCCAATGACTTCAAAAGAAGAAAGTATCTGCACTCTTGTTAGTCCTGGGCCAACACACCATGTAACAGGCCATATGGATCTGACTCACGGCCCACTGAAATCAATGAAAATGGACAAAAAAAAAATAAAACCCAAGAAAAAAGGACTTTGGATCAGGCTCTTTTCACTTTGCCATTAATTCTCCAGGCTTGCAACCGAAGAGACCACATCTACCCCCCTAAGCTTGGAGGAACAAAAGGTGCAGACCCTGCCAGGTGCTTTGCCAGAGGACTCAGCAAGGGATGCAAACCATGTATATATGCATTTGTGAAGGCTGTGTGAGTGCCCCATCACCCTGTCCATCCAAAACGAGTGGCCAAAGAGGGGAAAAAGAATCTATAGCCAGAAGAGCCTCCACACAGTGTAGTTCTCAGCAGGGCCCTGAAATGCAAGTCACACAGTATCTTACACCCAGCTACTCCCCAGCCTGCTCTCTGGGTACCCACTGCAGAAATTAATCTGCTAGAGAACAAAGCAGGCAGCCATTCCTACAGCCTCTGTTATCTGCATGCTCTGCTTCAGGCTTCTATTCCAGACAATCTAGGAAATTTTTTAAAAAAACTTCTAATTAGGAATTTGGGAGTAATTTCTCAAGAGTTACTTATTCATCCAGTTTTATTAAGGAGGTACTGTCTGTTACCGAGAGATTATGGAAAATATTTTCAATTATCAATATTCTGTATAAATATGTATTATCCACTATATTGTCGAATAGATTAAAATGGTGCCAGAACTCAGTATCCAAGATACTTTTCATTATAAATATTAACTACATCCAGGCTATGTGGTTTTAATATCAGTGATGCCTGGTTATTCAGCATGCACCTTTCAAAGTGCTAACACTAGTATTACTGTCAGGTGTTTGTTAAAGATTTAAACTGCAAGTAAAATGCCTGCCTAAAGTCACAGATTTACTGACATTGTACATTTGTTCCTCTTGACAGTAATTCCAACTGCATCACTGGGCCACCAGAGAATTCTACTGTTTTCAAAACCAAGAGTCACTAGTGCCATGAACAAGTGGTTTGAGGACATATTAATTACTTTCTCCAGGGAAACCAGTCAGAGATATTTTAGTGGAAGCTGCAGTAGTCAGATCTGTGCATTGGAGATGATGACTGGGGACATCTGAGATGGATGAACATTTATAGGTGAAAATGTACTTTCCCAGAAAAAGGGGATCCTAGAAATAGTGCTAAAGGAATTTTACAGTTGTAATACTGTCTTCCCATTTTCCCCCTTTCCCATTTTATTACTTAAATGGGAACATATAAACATTTCAATGAGGGAAACAAAGTATTCCCCTACAATGTCATCCAATGAAATTTAGTGTTACTTACAGAACACAGAATCTGTGTCAGATGTAAGAGCAGAGATCAGCCCAGTCGGAACAGGCAGAAGACATAAACAATTTTTGCCCAGTGATCAGCAATAGCCCAGCTGGAAACAGCTCAGGGCTCTGGGGGTCCCTCCCCAGTGGCTCAGTGACCAGAGGGGCAGGGCTGCACAGGGGTCACACTGTGTTTGAGTCACCTCTGCCACTGTTAAACACAGTGACTCTATAAAACTGCAGTACCAAAGGCAAATCAGCAGACTAAAATGATTAACAGAGAAGGAAAGTGTGTTCTCAAGATGCATAATGTGATTATATTTCTGTATCAAATGAGATCATCACATTGGGAATATTCCTCCCCACACATATGCAAATAAACTAACAGAGGTGGTCAGCACAATGACTAGCATTAACAAACAGCATAATAAAGTTTGAGGTCATTAATTAAATATAATCACACAGCTCTGAAGCAAGTCATCCCATTACAAAAGAAAAGCATAAGAAAAAATGTTTCTCTTTCATTTATTTTTCTTTTTCCTTCTCCATTGTCTAATTAAAGAATGGGGAAAACTCTAGTATTTGTTAAAAAAACCCTCATTAATGATGCATTCAAATTCAAGTAACAGATTGTGCTAACTACGTATCTTCATTCTGATTTCTTCTCAGATACACAAAATGTACTGTGTCCTTTATGGTTATTTTCAGATGACAGTCACATAACTAGATCAAGGAATTACTGCTGCCTTGAGAATGGTACAGTGCTAAAATCACTGTTGATGCTATCATGACACAATGCAACAAAAGGCAGGCCACTGCACAGAATGACTTCCATGGAAGAGATCACATCAGTTTAAATGAATACTTAAATATGAAACTGAAGAGTTGCAAATATAAATCCAGGTTATCTACCCATTTGTTGGTGCCCTATATAATGCTAAGGGGGAAATGAGCAATATTTAGAGGTGCTGGGGGGCACATGGACCCCTCTGGAAACAGGAAAGCATCAGGATCATTGGGCTGCAGACCTGAAAATCCACATGGAACTGAATAGAGCATGGACTGGGCCAACTTCCTTGGAAATTACCCTGTACTGAGTACTACAGGACAGGTGTGGACCAAAGTTTGCTCCATCTTAGCCTGACTGGACCCATGTCTCTCCAGAAAGTGGGTGCTGAGAGGCCTGGACAGAGCAGAAGGGACTTCTCTGCTGTGACCAGCAGCAGCAAAGCTCCTCCTTCACCTGTGAGATTGATGCAGAAAAGGCAGTGCCCGTTGTGGTTCAATGCCAAGATTAACTCCCGTAACCCACATGAAAAATAAAAACAAAGTAATTGATAATTTAGGTGGAAACCTATTATATCAAGTGCAATAGGAAATACAATTATCTGCCAGGCAGACAACCAATCCATCACTTAGCAGGCCAGCTCCCCCTCCCCCAGCAGCATTCTTATTAAGACTTTCTAGGAAGATAAAAGAAAGCTACTACCTGCTGGCACAAGGCAATATTACAGAGACTCCCCTAACCATTGTGCCTCTTGATTCTGTCTCTGTAGAATATCTATCAGTTCCCATCTCCTTTTTAAACATCTAATGGTCTGCAGCATTGCCAGAACAATTTTCAATGAATTATGCCAAAGAGTACACAGCTCTCCAATATTGGATGAGTTAATTGCTATTAAATCAATTGGCTTTGCTTTTCTCACGTGAGCCAAAGTCTATTATTCACAGGAACAAAATTCTCTCTCTGGATACCAAGGAGACATTTTCATCCTACTGCTGCATGCCAGAGCTGTAAATGTTTGTTTGGTGTGTGGGCCCTCTCCTGTCTTTTTGTTTTTCACAAACCTGAACAGGCACACTCTGGCCTGTTTCCCTCTGTAGCCCCGCCACTGAAATTGGGCTGGCAGGGAAAACCTTCTCATTTCCATTTCATCATAAAGACAGTAGGCCACAGAAGGAAAAAAATATTATTAAGCAAGATATTTATATATTATCAGTTTATGTAGAAGCATAATTTTTCATTAAACAAAATCTTGATTTTTATAATCCTTGGATACATTTCAGAGAGAAGGTTCAGCTGGAGATGAGAACATCCTTCACCCATCCCACCAAAAGTTACCTAGAATAGAACATGCACTGTTCAAAAAACAAAGTGTGAACTTCTCATCCATTAAATATTCTGGAATTAAGAAGAAAATTAAGTATAGTTAAGGAAAGAATAATAAAACTTCTGAAAGTAGAAATCAATTTTGCCTTTAGACAAGGAAGACTTTGAAATATATATTCTTTTGACATATAGAAATTCTGCCTTCTAAAGAGAGTAGAGCAAGGGATTGTCAACAAAAACCAGCCAAGTATTAAGCAAAAGTGAAAGCTGCAAGAAGATGCTTCTATTTCTTTAATAATCACCAACACAGGAAATATACTTGCAACTGTACATACATAAATGCTTGATGTGTTATTGTATATAACTGATATCACAAAACCAAACACATAATTATTTTCAGCTCTGGAAGTTATCTATTTAATAGAAAATTCAGAATTATTTCCTACTATTCCCTTCCTATGAGCTTCATGGCTAGCACTGTTTGAACTTTGTAGTAAATGAAAATCAGGTCTAGTTAGTGGAATCCTTGTCCATGGCAGGGAGGTTGGAAAGAGACGAGCTTCTAGGTCACGACCAACACAAACCAGTCCACAACTCTATGAAAATTTTTTTTTTCTCTTAATGTTGGGCCATGTTTAACCATTTACAGGATTGGGGCTAAAACTGCAGTGAGAAACTAGCACCCTTTGACTGTTTAAAATACTCTTCCCTAATGCAAAGTAATTAGATGTTCATCACTTAGACCTCTAAAAGCCATAAATAAAGCTCTGCACAGCCAAGAACACCCAACTTCTGACTTTAAAGCCAATGCACTACGTTAAGCCAGCTTTTCTATTTCTCTGTTGCTGCAGGTACCATTTCCAACAGCCCAAGCTGTTAGTGAAGACATTTGATATTTGACAAAAAGCATGGAGCATTCTACACCTCAGTCTGGGACAGGCAAAGAATCTCCTAAGTCTTGCACCTTACAACTTTATTTAGTACGAGCATGTACATTGTCTTTCACATTTCAAACTCTGTTCTGTCTCAGGCAGATTAACTCGGTTTGCTCCGTCTGTTGCTGTGAGGGCTCTCAACACCTGTTACCACAGGAGACCACCACCACAGCTGGTTGTATTTATTTCTGGTGGGAGGAAAGGGTTAACACACAGTAGGTGAGCCCCAGGAGAACTTTACCAGTGGTCTGAGCAACCAGTTGGAGACTTTTATTGATCCTACCAACAGCTCTTTAAAATACAGGAAACAATCACAAACATGCAGTATTGCTCAGTGGTGATAGGAGGACATGTTATACATAAGTGAATATTAAAGGACAAACTTTTAAGATGCATTTAAGTAAGCTAAATGAGTTCCTAGTACTAAATTTAAAAAAAAAAAAAAAAAAAGGGAAGTTTTCAGCTAGTCCTTAAATTTCAAGTCAAGTGTGTGGATCTAAATTTTCCATTAATCTAATAAAAATACTTCCATGGAAGCTCTAATTTGGTATTTTCCATCTTTTTTTGTTGTTTTTCCCTCCTACTAGGCACATTTTTCTAAAAAACCTTTACAAAAGATGCCAGACTTTAAATCCAACTCTGGAATTAACAGGGGTTTGTCATTTTGCTGGCAAATCCTCTGGGTGAGTTTACTGAGACTAAGGCAACATCCAAGACAAAGTACAAGGGTATGATACCAGAAACATTTCTGTGGAAGATTAGGGTGCTAAAACAACATCAGAAAATCCTGCTAACAAGGCAATTCCAGCACAGAAAGTAAAACGAAGTTTGATTTGAGTCGCCTGCAGAGTTTCCAAGCTTGCAGCTCTCCATTAATATTGAGCCACCCAGAGATGGCAAAACTCAGTGAATTAGACCCCAAGTAACTCCAAAGGCTGGAAACTTATATTCTAGGGTATAAATTGAGAGGTATTAAGCAAGCATTTGATGTACAAACACAAACAGCATAATCTCTCTGTATTCTTCAGAGAGTTGACAACATTAATGTAAGGCTAAAATTACTCCTGTTTCAAATCCTTAGGTTTATTAATTTTTATAAACTGCTTTAAATAAAGGTTACATTGAAAGACACAAAGTAATCCCCTCTGATCCCACTTTTCATTTTATATGTCTATCAGTGTTTTCAAGTTCTGAGATTCCAAAGTGTTAGTTCTCATTTTAATAGCACTGAGGTAGGAGGCTGTAAATATTGCAGTAATATGAAAATGAGCTAATTTAATTTCTTAGGAAAATGCATGTATAAAGTTCCCTGTGGTTTGTAATTACCGTAAAGTCAACAGTTTACATCAATGACCCAGTAATCAGCTACTCAGAACGTGAATAATTAATGAAAAAATGTTTTCAACGAGCTTGCAAATGGAAGACTCCTTGGAGTATGGTGAAACAGCCGTGCTGCGAGAATAGTGATGAGCAGGAGTCGAGCCTTTTGTTAAGTACATATTTGTATTTTGCCTCTTATTTTTCTAAATGTCTTCCCATTGATCTAACACTACTTAGTAAGTAAATTCCACTGTGCTAAACGAGGGCCAGCACCACACAGGTGGAATTATGTGAATTATGGTAACACCAAAGAGTGAAGGGCACACCCTGCACATCCTGACACCTGCTGCTGTTACACTGTCCACTAACAAAACCATTTTGTTTTCAACACTTCAGCAGCTGTCAGAAGGAGTCTAGGAAACAACTTTATACTGAAGTCTTGCAACAAGGAAGAATTATAACATTAATCTTTTCTGGCATGCCCTACACATGCTATCTATGCTTCAGCAGGAAAAAGGCAGGCTGGTTTTTATTATTTATTAAGAAATGCTTTAATATAAAAATACAGGAGAAAAGTCTCACTCCTGCAACAGTCATTGCATTATCAATCCTCATATGATTAAAAGCTGCTCACTAATTTCACCCTGCTGCTAAACTGCTCATACAGTTGACAGCCAGTGTCATTCCTGGTAGCACAACATAACATTGGTCTTTGCCTTTGTGATTCCTCCAGTTTAAAATCCATTTTCACATTCACTTTCTGACTATGCCCCAAAATAATCTAAAGGAATTAGGCAGACCTCAGTGAGATTTTCTTATTGACATTTATGTTGATCAATGTTGGCTCTACTAGAATTGGAATCTACAGATCAATTCCCTTATTAGATTCATTCTCAGTGCTGCCATGATCATTTTATCACAGAAGCTGCTGCCATCAGATGCTGCTTTATCACTTTATAATGGGATAAGCTGAAGCTTTCCTCTGGCATATAGCTGGAAATGATAATAACTGTCTGAAGTCTAAATATTTCTTTCCCAGATTTTCAAAAATACCCTAATTAAATAAATGCACAGGTCTGTTTTAAAAACTATTTTCAACTAAATTTACCTAAGCAGCATTAATTTTTGTCCACAAGAAAATTCCAGTTCTCAAGGTGTTAAACAAACCCCAGTGCTAACACTGAAGACTGCCTTATTAATCACTTTCTTCTTGCTGAGCCTACAAGCCAGAAGACAGAAGAAAAGAGGCTCAGAATGAAGATATGACAGAAAAGTCAAAATGGTCTCAGAAACAGTAGGAGTTTCATATGGACACACACAAACACACGTGCAAACACTCCAAAATAGCACACACAATACATACACAAGGTTTGTCACAAGTGTTTTATCTGGTTTTGAAAATATGCAGGGATGTGGTACTTTTAGTGAGAGTGGTGTTACAGCTCCTGTTAGAGAGGAGTTCATCACATTAATTTAAATCTCCAGTAAAATAAATTAGCTTTTTTATTGCCAGGTTGAACTACAGGGCTATGATTGTTATGTATTGCTACAATCTAAGTCTTAATGGCATTTTAGCCCTGTGGTGGTCAAACAGAAACCATTTCAAACCTTCTAAAGGCTATTAAAACATGTGCAGATGTCTGGAAAATTAATACTATTATCTAACACTAACCTTTTGCCTGTAGGAGGAAAAGGAGAGAGAAGGCTCAGGGAAGATGTTTTAGATCAATACATGGCAACCCAGGAGGGCAAGCTCTGTTTCACAAGAAGCTCACTGACTGTGAACAGGGGATTCAAGTGAGCAGATTCATCCTTATTTGGATTTCACTGAAATCATTCATTTACTCAAAAAAAAAATAAGAGAGATGGGCATCGTTTTTGTGATCCTCACTGCTGCTTCCCAAGGCCCAGCAATCTAGACACCAGAAAGGTTCATTCATTTAAATGACAAGAGCACGAATTTGTCAGGGTTAGTGTTAAACAAGCCGTATTTTCCTTGCCTCAGTACTATGCATTAAAAAGTTTCTCCATTCCTCCATCCTCTTTTTTTATTTTTCTTTTTTTTTGTGTGTGCAATACTGTTGAAATGTCATGTGGATTGAAAGCAGTTTAAAAGTAGGAGGAGAGTTGCAAAAAATACTTTTATTGTTAGTTTAAGGCTTTTACGTATATATTTTCTCTCTGACTCTAATGCATTGTTTTTGTCTCTGACAGAATAATTTCTAATAAGAAGAGACTTTTTTCTTGAATATCTAGATACAAGGTCCTTGATTCTATTCCTTTTCCTCAAAGCACTTACTTAAAAATATGATTTAGAAAGAATAAGTGGGTAGATTCCCAGCTGGTACGAATTATTGGCTTCACTTCTCCTATTGAAATGAAAAGAATTTGTGCCAGGACAGGAATCACCCCATTAGCTTCCCAAACTTCTACTGCTTTTCAGAAATAAAGCTTCTAGAGGGTCATAAGTGTGCATTTCCAGTGGTTATTTCATTCTTGAAAGTCCCAAATCTGACTGCAAGACCTCCAGATGGCACTTCAAGTTCTTCAAGGTTTATTCTGACCCACCAGAATCACAGGGCTTGTGTAGGACACAGCACAACTCTGGACACTTGATGATCTCAATAAGCATCTCAAACCTTGGCTGTAGCCTCCTGGAATTCCACCAACCTATTCTGGAGTGATGAGAAACCAGAGTTTCCATGCAGGTCAGGTAAGGCTGAAGCACAGGTGAGGAGGGGGAGCCAGTGCTGGTACCAGCAAGGAGAGTGCATGGATGGCCTGAGGACACAGCCCTGCACTCCCATGTTCATCTGCACCTCCCTCCTGCTGTCCCAGCCAGCAGGAACACCAGCAGATGGAAAATAAGAAATGATAAATGCCAGTCACTGCTCCTGGGCCAAGCTGTGATCCTGGAAGGAAAGGCACCGTGTCCTCCAAGCATTATTTAGGACCTGAACTGGCCTTGGGAGGGCTAGGGCTAGGCCTGGCATGGGATGGCATGGAAAAATCCCCTCTCCCACCCTGCAGCCAGAGGCAGCCTGACCCAGGTTGGGAGTTTCACCTCTAGCTCAGGTGGCTGAGAGCTGCAAACCCTTTCAGCAGCTGTCTCTGCTCAGAGAAGCTGTGCCAACCAACTCTTGACTAGGAACCTGTGCCCTTGTGAACTGATGCTTTTCCACCGTGGATAAAAGAAGGGCTTAGAATACAGGATGTATTATACAGAACTTCAAAAGGGATCAGCTCCCATTTTGGCAGTAGCCAGATCCTTAGAAGAGCTCAGCACAATGCCTGAGCACTCGAAAGTCTGATCCCATGTGTAACAAGTATCTGAAGACCTAAATGAAAGGTTAAATCCATTTGTTACTCCCCTGGGAACAAGTATCAGGTGAAGACTAGTGACAGGACAGAGTACCCATATTTCTAATTATTGTCAAGATCTCCTAGGGATCATTTAGTCGAATAAATCTAAGTGAGCCTCTAAAACACAATGCTAATCTCTGGCTCATGCTCACACTTATAGTATCTATAATTCATAATAATTGTGTCTAGACCTGTGTCTGTGCCTGCATCTACTCTACAGGAAAAGTACACAAGGCTTATTTAGAGAAAAGCAGTTAATAGTAAGTAAGTAACTTTAAAAAAAAAAGACTGAGCATTTCTGCTTTTAAAATATAACTGAATGTAAAAATTTAGGATCAAAACACTACAAAATTAAGTAGCTCACTTCAGAAATTGTATACCAGAAAGATGAGACGAAGAGTGGGAGTATAGCTGAGATTTTTAAAGCACTGCTATTAATTCATGATGCCATTACTTTGGCAGTCTGTTTTCCATACTTCTAATGCAGTAAGATGGAGTTTAATTCATAATGTTGAAGATGCCCTTGTGATGCACACAGGACACAGACAAATCACTGCCCCTTGCTGCACCCAGACATCGCTCAGTGACTAATGGAACACAGCCTGCCCACATCTAGAGAAAGAAAGGAGTGGGAAAGCAGTCTAAAAGTGCTAAAAATACAGGAAAACTCAAGGATGTCAATATCACATTGTTAAAGATTTAATGACAAAGGTAACTTTTCCTTTCAGCTCATCCTTATCAAGAGAGATACCCAGATGGTAATTCAAGAGTTAAGGCACTAATGGACTCTTCAGTTTCACCGAGCACCTCGTGCTGATTTTATCTTGCAATACAGTATTTCACATTCTCAGCGAAGTCAACAGAGATTTAGTCAATAGTGCCACGGCCTTTGGATGAGAATTTGAATCTTACCAGTATCCAAACTATCATTAAAGAAGAAAGGTCATTTGGGAAACAAAGGAGAGCATTAGTAAAATTCAATACTAAAAGATGAGTTGGGTTCTGTAGGTGTTTTATGATTCATTATGAGTAACATTTTATTCTGATTATCAACTCTTTTTTCTATGTGCAGTATCTGTAAGAACATACAAAAAATACAAGGTATATCACAGGAAAATTCTTTTTTTTCCGTAACAGATGGCAACAGAAAATACCTATTGAGTAATCTTATGTGCTTCAACCCTTACCATAATGTTAGTTTGTTTCAGTTGATGGAATGTGTAATTTTACATTACCAGCAATTCACACCAGCCTGATATAATCTGAACAGTTTAAATGTTATGAAGCAGAGCACTTACTGGCACACCTATTGCTGAGTAAAAGAGCCATGATTCTGTACTGCTTCACATCTTCAAAGTGCCACTGCACTTCAGTAACAGTAACAAAACCACAGCAATAAAGTAAAATATAAATGAGGTTTTATATGTATTGAGTGTAATAACAGATGAAATTAATCCTTTATCTATTATTTGTTTCATATATGCTTTTGCATAGTTATCCTTTCTTTAAATCTCAAAGTTTTAGGAACATAAAAATGAACCACATATTTAGCTCCATTAGCGCAATAAAAAGAAAATCATAGATCTGTAATAATAAGGGTCATAATTCTGTAGTGCTTTAGAATTTCAATAGATTCCCACTTTACCACAAGACAGAGCCCTTTAAATCTTTGAATTAATCTTATACATTCTTTTGGTATTCCATTTGAGAGTTACAGAGTGTGAAATATGCACCATGAGGAGGAAACAATTACCCTGCACACCTGTTGTTTGAGCACACTGCATTTAAGCAGGACTTGGGGTGACTACTGTTTTATTCCACTGTGAAACCCAAAATGGGGAAGGCTTTAAAAGCTGACCTGATGATATGAGCTTGCACTTTTATAAGTAACAAGTGGCTTGTAGGTACCACATCACACACTGTGATAACATTAGAACAAATCCATGCTGATTTTTGCTATCAGGATGTCTGTGAGAAAGATCTTTTCCATCTGGAAAGGAAATCTGAATGAGTGACTCTTGACTTAAATACAACAACTATATATTAGAATAAAAAATTGCAAACTGCAAAACCAGAAACATATCAGACAACACATGGATGTGCTGGTCACACAAAATATAAACACATGAGTAACTAAGAGTTTTCACTAAGTTCACAACCAGTCTCTAAGCAGCCTCTGTACTTACACTTGACCATTTATGCAGGGATTCACATGGAAAGTTGCTAATAAATCTTGTTAATATATTCAACAAACAGGCTGAAAGAGCAGCCACAATTTAAGCATTGCTGTAGGTTAAATATAACTGCATGGAATAAAAAAGCATGTCTTTTCAATGTTTATTACAAGTGTGAAGCACAGGACAGCGTTGGAAAGGAATACAGCAATATTCTTTCCTACTGTGGAATTCCTTCCTTTTAAAAATTTATTCCCATATGGAATATACACAATAAAGGAAAAAAAAATGAACAAAATTCTTGTACTTAATTACTCTGTCCACATACTTGCTTAGGGTTTCAAAAGCCATACTGGATTCCTGCCATCATGTAGATCATCACTGATAATAAAAATCTATGCACAGAATAAAGAAAAATTGTTGGTTCGCTCAGTGTCAGTTGCGTATTTTTCTTTGTCTAAAAATTGGCAGTAAAATCTTATTTTTGTTATCCAGGCTTGTCACATCAGTACAGCCCCACCATTCTCCTGACACGTGCTTACTCTGAAATACTCTCTTTGCTCTTGAATAATGCCTCTACATTTCTTCGAAACTTAAAAAATATTGCTCTCCTCAGTCAAAATCATTCATAAATATTTCAACAAGGATCACTTGTGGCTTTCCTGAAGATTATTTGCTCATTTGATTTGCTAGTTTTGCTATCACTGTAGCAATTTATTTTCATCAGGATAATGGAAACCGCTCATTTTTAGACTTAGTAGCTGAAATTTATCTGTTTAAAATTGTATCACAGAACATCATGTTTGTGTTGATGTGGAAAGCCTTTCTGGGGTTTTCTGTGGAACCTCTCCAGGCTAGTTAAAATACTTGGACAGAGGAATGCTGAGCAGCTGGGGGTAATTTTCTCTTAAAAGCATTATCATTCTCATCAGAGCTACATGCCCTGGGAGCTTAAGTTAATGTTTTGATTTTGTTTGAGAGCAAATCAGTAAGAATTGAATTGCTGAAGTAAGGGACAACAGTCTGACAAGAAGGTAAATCACCAAAACACAAATTACTGATGGAGCAAGCCTGTCAGGTGGGTTGATCTAAGCCCCTCATAATAAAATACTGTCCTCCACTGACCCTCTCACTGTGCTTTGCTTTAGTTTGATCTGTTGTAAGGGATCCTGCCCTACCTCTCCTCTCAATCCACCATCTATAACAAACATTTTTGTGTTCCTTTTTCAGCCTGCCTCTCTGGGAGCTCCTTCCAGGCCTGTCTGTATACCAGATACACCACCAAATTCTTCCAGGTACTGTGCTGCTGCTGTGCATTCAAAACTAGAAATCACATGGCTTAGGGAGATTAGATGGAGTTTCTCCAGAAGGGGGATGTTTCCTTTCCTTCCCTCACCACTGACTTTTTTTGGTCACCCATTCATCTAACCAATTGGCTCTCCTAAATCTTTTATTTCTGTAACAATTCTTCAGCATATATTTGGAGCTGCCAACAGGGCAAGTAATAAATATGGTTTATAATCTATTATTACATGTGGATGATTTACGCTGAGATGAAATACAGACTTTCAAAGTTTTGTATTTCTGTCTTCCCAGATATTATTGGTGAGTGAAGACATGGAACAAATAGTAAGTAGACAACAGTTTACTGGAATAAAGCAAGATTGGAAGCAATGACATCACCATCCTCACATGAAGAATGTTCTTTAATTTGTTCTTAAAAGTATCAAAAAACTTGAGTATTCCATACTAGATCACTGTCTTGATTCCTGATACACAGAAGATACAACATATATAGAGGTGTATATATATATTATTCTTATATTTTCTCATGGCTACAAGGTTGGAGGCTCATGAAGATCCTGGGGTAGGATCTGGATGACTGTAACTGTGCACTTTGGTAGCCTTGACCTGGAGGAATCAATCCAGCAGGGCTACAGCCTGAAATCTTTTGAGAACCACAAATAGAGCAAAATCCACTCCTGCACTTCTTAAAAAGGGTTCCACTAGCAATGCAATTCTTGGATAAAGGTAATGTATTACTTTAAACTTCACGTATCTCAAACATGCTTTACATTTATGTGATCACCTTCTTCTCTGTTGATACAGCCCTGGAGATTGTCTTAACTTGCAGGCAGTATTCAATTACTGCTGAAGAAATTAACAGAACTGGAATTAATTTCTCCTTCAAGCCACCAGTCCTGATCTCTGAGTAAGGAAATATTCACTGAAGACGCTTCCACATCTTACTTATGTTTATGTTTACAGAGGAGAAAAGGACAGAGTTTGTTCTGGAGCTAGAACTTTCCTGCAGATTTGCAGAAAGGAGTGCCCTGACAATCTGATGGATACCGGGGAGTAAATGTGAAGTAAGCAAATAAGCAGGTCAGCTGCAGGACTTTCACAACTTTAAATACAATTTGCTGATTTGCTATCAAATCTGCCTGCTCCCTTGAGAGCCTGCAGGCACCTGACTTCTGTGAGAAGGAAATTCTACTGCTGCTGGGCATGTAACAATCCACTTACTGAAATGTACTTTGGAATGCTGACAAACTGTTCCCTAACAGTGTGTGACCATCTTTAGGTTTAATTTCAAACCCTCAAACACCTACTCTCTGAAACACTTAAATATTACACTGATCTCGTTGCTGTAAAGCAATGCAACTTCCCTTTTAACCTCCTGCATTCAGACTTCATCATGTCTAATGATGTCTGCACCAGAGGTCAGGCTCTGAGCCCAGACATTCTATCTCCTTTTGGCAGGTCTCAGGGCAATTAGGTGCCCTCTTCTTCCTCCCATATATAATAATGTCGTTGGTGCAATTTACCCCTTCCTACTAAACCGTGCAACTGTTTCCATCACAGTCTGTACAGCCCCGCTCTCTCTTGTACATCAGGGCAGAGCTGTCAGGTTATTAAAAGGGCTCATACCAATGCAGTCATCACAAAGTAATTATTATTTAATTTGCCCACCTGAGAACTAAACACTCTGTGCTGTAGAATTTTAGGCAAAAATTTTAGGCGTAAAATTAAACAGTGTGGATGGTTTGTGAGTAATAAATATAAGTAATTTAGCCAGGGAAACACAAGGAGAAAATAGATGATTCAGGAGATCTCCCTGCTTGGTTCTGGGGTTGATAAAGTAAAATTTTTACGATGGAAATAAAATGGCAATGAAAATATAGTTTAAGATCAGGGATATCGTAAATCTTACGATTAGAAATATTATCTTATACTTTCCCAACTATGAAAATTTTATTACTTATTTAATCAAATAAATCAACACAATAAATTTTGCTACTTGCCACTTTTTCATCCCTTTTCACTGAAAAATCCTGCATGTTTTATAAAAATACCCTGTGACAACAACTTTCTGGGTGAGAAGTGAAAGCAGGACTTCTCCAATGGGAACAATTCATCTAGCAAACATCTTGAATTTATGTAAACAGAGCTATATAATATTAAAAAAAAAAAATTAAAAGGGATATTTATAAGAACGCAACCCCTGATCCCCGTCTTATCCCTTCAGCATCTTTCTGTATATCACTTCCACAGATTTCTCTCTTCTAATTGGTTTTCCTCTACTCAGTTTTAAATCTTTGGCTATTATCCCCAACTCTTTGTCCCACTTGCAGATGAAGTACAAGGTGGGTCATTAAAATGGAGTTCCTGGTTTTCCTTCCCACCCCTCTTTCTGTGACAGGCAGAATTTAATATCTTTTTAGCAACCAAATTAACAGAGGGAAATGAAGGCTGCTTGGGCAGAAGCTACTCTTTTGTGCTAGGTTTTAATGATAACTACTACCCTTTCTCAGATGGTGCTGACACAAAACAATTTTCCAAGGCTTCATAATTTTAAAAAAGCTGTTTCAGAGAGATTTCCTGAATATTATAAAATAACAATAATGGAAAAAAAAAAGTAATCAGCCTTCTCCTTATTTATCTATTCTAGTAGTGCCTCTGTAAATCACACATTTCAGCTACAAAGAATGTCCCCAGGAAGAGAGGGTAGCTCTTAAAACTGTCTACAATATCAGAGGTGAAGAGATAAAAGCTTGAATTATCTTTTTACCCTCCTAAAATTTTGCATCAGAGACTGCATTACTTATCTTTTCATGACAGGAGTGACACAGCATCTGTGTCACTCCCTGCAGGCAGTAAGCACACCAAAATTCCTGGCAGCAAAGAACTTACATGGCAACACACACACAATCATAACATCTCAACAGACATTGCTTCAAAAACACTATTAGGCACTTCACCTTCATAAGCACTCACACTTTTGGTAAATGCATGAAAAAGTAATACTTTTAACATCATTTCTACAGTGCAGGATTCCTGAGGCAGTAATGAAAACCGTACTATGTGAATTTAATTATTTTTTTTAAGTGGTAGCAAAGTGAGTGTTTCTTTCAAAGTGTGTAAGAAGTATGAGCAAAACCAATGCAGTGTGATTGGGATGGTGTGCAGGCCACATTTACTCTGCAAATTCAAAACACTTGTACCAATCCATTCACTGGAAAAAAAAAAAGGGAATTATCTGAAGACATATCTAAGACATGTGACTCACGTATTATTTGCTTGCAATAATACACACAAAAAACTAGGGCAATGGTGAAGCCCACAATTATCTTGATATTTTGTTTTAAAAAAAGAAATCTATATTTCTGTTGAAATTTGGTAAGTCAAAATGTTTATGGTTTAAAAATAAGTCTAATCTGTATACAAGACTCTCCTAATGTTAAATATGGAATAATTTTATGGTAATATAAAATGAAATCACAGAGGCTGATATGCAGAAAAAGTAGCTAACATTACTTATTTTTGACATGTGCCCTCTACAATGGCATTCTTCAAAGTCTGTAGTTTTACTGAGTGTGGCTACTCCCAGGATGAGGTCAGCATTAAATAAAATTGAACATATTGTATCAGAGAGTACAGGAGAGGTGAAAAAACCCCATGCCCCCACCCCCAGTTAGCAGAATTTACCCTTTCCCTTGACTGGGGTCATGATCTAACAGGAATGTCCTTAAGCACATATTTATAACTTTTCTGTAGAGTGACACATTTAAACCAATATTTACCTCCTGCTCTAAATCTGGGCTCTGTGCACTCCCAAGAAGACATAATGCAAACTGTTCTTTCATTTTATGCAGGCACACAACAGTATTTGCTCAATTTCAGTCCTGAGAAAACATCCTGCTTCAGATGTTGCATCTCAGGCTGCAAGATCACAGACTACATGCCATTTATTTGAGTCTGGAGTATAATTAGAGGATAACTAAAATTTTGGAAACTCACAGATTTCCTGTTTTGTTTGGTTTGGATTTTTTTTTTTTTGTAAAAAAGGACATATGAAGTGTTTTAACAGAAGTTCTTCCTTTTCTAAAGTACACTGCAACTTGTTCTCTGCTTTTTTTTTCACCAAGTGGGTTAAAACCTTTTGACAGCAAGAGAACAGACATAACAGCAAATTTTGCTCCAGGGAGATCTGGACTTTCTGAATGAACTTAATTCCCTTTTGTCCTCAGCCAATAATGAAAAATCAAGTGAAAAGGGGGAAAAAAAAAATCTATGTACATTAGTTCCTGCCAAACTGTGCAAGAACAATGATGTAAAATAGTTTGAATACCTCAGGAAAACCTGTTAGATCATTTGGTTCTTTCTTCCACCTGGTGCAGGTTCATCTCTTTCAACTTTTTTTCAGAGCTGCTGCACAATCCAGTTTCAAGGATCTCAAGTCAAAGTGTTGATCCCACTTTTCAGATGCTACCTAACCCTCCTGTAGCATTCCCAGAATAACCTGGTTCTATTGTTGCCACACAAGGAATTTGGAATAGGAACTGCATCTGTAACAATGAATGTGCAGTGTGTGACTTCTGTGCAATCTAACCCCAAGCTGACACCAGCTGGAGTCAGACATTTTGGGAACAGGAAAAAAAGAAAAAGCTACCCCAAACCAGGAGAAGGAGCAGTGGATGAGACTGTCAAAAGCAGAAGTGAGCAATGAAGAGCCACGCTGTGGTGGATGTGTCAAAACTGTGAATGGATAAAGATAAATCAGTCCTCTGTACAGGGGTCTATGAAGGATGAACT
The DNA here is from genome assembly GCA_013399915.1 of Illadopsis cleaveri. Classification (NCBI taxonomy): domain Eukaryota; kingdom Metazoa; phylum Chordata; class Aves; order Passeriformes; family Timaliidae; genus Illadopsis; species Illadopsis cleaveri. The sequence goes on from VXBB01012525.1 coordinate 1,073,938, forward strand.
AGCAAAGGAGGCAGGGGACAAGGGACAAGAAACCAGAATAGAGGAGGTCCTGACCTAGCAACACAAAAATCAACACGAAATCAAGAGACGGAACAAGAACCTGAGGAAAACTCAAGAACCCAGATCTCTGTGATGGTGACCTGAGCTTCAGACTTCCTCAGTAAGTACAATCCTTTGCCCTCAGCATGGAGATTCCCTTGCCTTTATCATCAGCTGTGAGCAGACCATGTTTCTGCAGAAAACCCAGCCCACCCTGATGACAGTCAGCAGCCCTCAGCTGTTGGACAACAATGCAAGGGCTAAATTTTCCTCTGAGTTACAGACGCAGGGCAGCAAGGGTTTAAAATACACATTTAATATCATTTATGTAGCTGACATGTCCTGCAAAGTTCTAATTAGTCCTCATTTGCTGTTCTCCTAGCTCATGGTCTGATTTGTTGGAACTTCTGCAAAGCATTTCTACTTCTACAAAAGGATGACAAAGCGATGGGTTCATTCACAATAACACACGTTGCCAGATGAAAGATACTGAAACATCTCTTAGAATTCCAGAATGGCAAATGAGGGAGACATGAGTCAATTGGTTTCTCAGCTGTATCCTCCCATAAAACATTGGCAAAAAAAATCACTCTAAAGCCTGTGAAGATGTACTTAAACCCTTGCAAGCTGAAACCAGGACAGTATCACATATGGCAAAAGTTAAATAAATGGGCTGTCTTCTCACAGGAAATTACACTGTTCACCATCAAGCAGGATGTTAAGGAATACGAGCTTCTCCCCTGCAGAGGGATAATGAACCCATATCATTCCATTTATCATAGCAAAGAATCACCTAAAAAAGTAAGTTACTCTGCAGGTGTGCTCCTCTCTCCAGATTTGCAGGCAATATCTGAGCACACTGGCACACATTTTCAGCTTCAATGGGATCAGAGTACAGATAACAGATATTTTCTAATATATTAAATCTATCAACTGTCATTTCCCACTTACAGTCATAGCCTTGAAAATAAGAGAAGTGTTTTATAATTTTAAGAAATATAGCTTGCTTCCTGCAAAGGCCATTTCCTACCTGAAGGAGGAGGTCAGAAGCTGGTTTGACTTTCTGCTGGAAAAGCACACTTAAAGTTCGATTCTGTTGTTCCAGATCAAAAACTCTCATTTTCAGCTTTATACACTCCTCCCTCAGACCCTGCAGCACAAGGGAAAACAGTAAGATTAGAAGGCAGGTAACAGATTCATGTAAAAAGCTCTAATGTCAGATACTAAGCAGAAATAAACACACAACTTTTAAAGTAGTATAAATCGGAAAAATGCGCTCCTTCATTTTCTCTGGTTGTTTGATCATCCATTATAACATTAAAGAAAATCTTGTAATGACAAACAGGAGCTACCTGGTGTCTCCTTTCAGAGTTTTCTGTTAGCATAAAAATGACTTTGCTAGCAATGTGTTCCATTCTTCAGCTGACAAAAAGCATAAAGCAGCAATTAATATGAATACTGTAATAAGCATGAGCTAAGTAAAACACATAAGCTATAACAAACCAGGCAGAAGTTCAAAGTGGCATTGTGCCTTCAAGGTACTCCTCCAAAGTCTGATCCCCTCCTTGCTTTTTCTGGAACAACCAAGCCAGCACTGCAGTGCCTGATGTGGATGGGCTGTGTCTTCCCAGACACCCCAGGATGTGCCCAGGTGGGGAAGAAGGCCAGTGACACCCTGGCTGTATGAAATAGTGTGGCCAGCAGGACCAGGGCAGGAATTTTCCCTCTGTGCTGGGCACTGGTGAGGCCACACCTCAAGGGCTGTGTCCAGTTCTGGGCCCCTCACTAAAGAAAGATATTGAGGGGCTGGGGTGAGTGCAGAAAAGGGCAATGGAGCTGGGGAAGGGTCTGGGGTACAAATGTGATGAGGAGCAGCTGAGGAGCTGAGGGTATTCACCCTGGGGAAAAAAAAAGGCTCTTTTCACTTTTTACAACTCCCTCAAAGGACATTCTAGCCATATGGGCATTGGTCCCTTCTCCCAAGCAGCAACTGATAGAGCAAGTGGAAATGGCCTCTGGATTTGCCTCCAGGAGAGGTTTAGGTTGTGTTTTAGGAAAAACTTCTTACGGAAAGGGTTGTGAAGCATTGGAACAGGTGGGGGAGTCATCATCTCTGGAGGGATTTAAAAGCTGTGTAGATGTGGCACTTGGGGACATGGTTTGGTGGGCTTGGCAGCACTGGGTTAATGGCTGGACTCAATGATCTTAAGGGTCCTTTCCAGTACAAGCAATTCTATAATTCTATGAAGAAGATTTAAAATTGGCCATTAGAAGCAGAGGTGGAGTGTAAAACCAGTCAAGCCAATAATGTCTTTCAGATACAGCTAATATCTATCTATCTATCTATCTATCTATCTATCTATCTATCTATCTATCTATCTATCCATCCATCCATCCATCCATCCATCCATCCCATCTCTGTCTATCTATCTTCAGTGTAAAACCTTTTCCTGGTCACCTGAAGGAACACAGGATTCTGTCAAGGAGAGGATTTTGGAGACAGTGCAGAATCTGACACTGAGCTTTTCAGCATATTTTGTGCAGCTGTCCATTTTGAGGTAAGAGAGCTTCACAAACCAGGAAAGGTAGTCTCCTAATAAAAATTACATGTGAAAATAATAAGCTGCAGCCATATCTCGGTTGGTTTGTTTGTTTGTTTAATTTACATCTCCAAAATACTTACCCTTATTTAAATTCAGGACATTTGCTGCCCTGTGATATTGTCTAGCTCATATTACTTTCGACCATACGAGGGTGGAGAAACAGGCCCCAGCACCCCCATATGCAGTCCTGTCAATACCATTAACAACATGATGACCTGGCCTGATGAGAAAACAACTCAGAGGGGGAAATTGTAGTCAAATGTAGCTTAAATTCTTGCCTACAGTTGCTCTAGTCTCTGCTGCAACCAGCACTGAGGTTATAAGAGGTGAACACACAATAAAATATGTTCATCTTGAGACTCCCAGAAAACTGTAAACATCTTTTTATGCATATGTATCAGATTTTATGAATACTGGATGAATGCAGTTATTTCCTCCTGATGGTTTTATAGCATTTGTTTTAGGTGGCTGTCAAGTGGCTGTTCAGTTGAAATTGCAAGAGCCTTCCAACACGACCCTCAAAAAATCTTGAGGCTGATGATTTCTAAAGCCCTGAAGCTCTGTTTCCTGTCAGTGAGATCTCTTATCCCTGGTCTTGCACAAGGCAATCTCTATTAGGAATAGAGATTGCAAGCATCAAGACCCATCATTATTTGCCTTTCATAAATCAGAGAATTTTAAACTGAGCTTTGGCTGTTACAACAGTGCTTAACATTTCAAGACTACTAAGGGCACTGAATAGGAAAAATGTTTCACAGAAACTAACAGTGTAGAAAAAAATTAAATCTTAGCAAGGCCTCTGCCCAAAACCTTCCCATCTTACAGTTTTAAAACCATAAGATTTATGTTTAAAGCTTTAGAATTTCTGTAAAAAAGTGAAATATGCAATAGCAGATTACCCAGATGCTATAAACCCTGCCAGTGGTAATGCCACACACAGCCCAGAGGAGAAATGAGGCACATAAAGGTAGCAGTATTCTGGTAAAATAAAGTCTGAATTTAGAAACTTGAAGTCCTAAAATTACCAATTAATACAACTATCAAATGTCTGAAGCATGTAATTCCTCTCCTGTGGGCAAAACAACTAGCTATTAAAGTAGCAATCTCCCAAATATTTAAAGTGCTCCTAGGGTTTCAATATAGTGCTATCTGAGCAGCTCTAGTCTTGCTTTATCTCTTCAGTGTGAACAAGACTCACTCTTCTCCAGATTGGGATCCAATGACCTCAGTAGAGGTTCCAGAAAAACACTGCTCTTCCTCTGAGCATGCTTCTTTCTGCTTTAATTAACACATAATTCACTTCTTGTTATATTTAATTGACGAAAATGGAGAAGTAGCTTTCGTATAGAACCCAGAGTAAAAGGTCATCTCCTATGGAAGAGATGGCAATGCAAGAAGTAGATATATAGGTCACAAAATGATTTAATTAAATGGTTTAGCTTAAATTTCAAACTGCTGATCCAGGTCTTATAGGGAAAAAAAAAAATTAAAATCCAGTTCTTAGCAGTCCAGTCAGCTCATGTTATATGAGAAGTCTTTGGGTGGAAGGTAAAAGACTGTTTTCAGCATTATAGCATACAGGTTTGCCTCAGTTAATTTTGTTGGATATCTGCCTTCTTAAATTTCCTAGAGGCAAAATTTTCTATTAGTAAGTGGTAGAAAATCCATAAAATTTTGCTACATAAAATTGTGAAATTATGCTGCATGGCTAACTCAGCACAAATTCAATTTAATGTAGTTTCTCCAGTCATATAAAAAAAAAGTCTCTCATGTTAGAGCAATTCTATATGTATTGTAACAAATCACATACTTGAAAAGTGAACGTTTAAGACTGTAATTCCATTTCAAGGATTCAGTGACATTGATAAATCACTCGAGCTTTGCTCACTCAATTTGTGTCACCAGAATCTCTCAGTGGGATCACAGTCTCTCCACATCCCGGCAAGTACACAGCGCTTCATTCCTTACATTACAGCATGTACTTAATTTAAGCGAAAATTAGTCCTTGAGGGATGATTTCAAATTCACAGCAAAGCCCACGCAGTGTGTGCTACTGTACAAAATCACTCTTCTCCCTTTTGTGAACGCTCTCAGCTTTTCTTCATGTCTTGCTCTGCTCCAGAGGTGTGTTATCTCTCTGTGGCATGACTGACTCTGTCTCACTGCTTAGCTGCATGATGGTAGATTTATCTGTTTACCAGCTACTATTTGGGTTCTGATATCTACCCTTTTGGGACTGGTGTGAGGAGCGCAATTTCCTCTTTATTGTACACTATTGTGTTCCTGTCTTTTCTTATAAAAGGACTTGTATGAATGGTGTCAGGAGCACCATAACAGTTAATATTCATTAGCATCTAGGAAAATACCCTCTTTCCTCTTTCCATGGATATTAAATTAGCTGTTATTACTCAGTAATAGGTAAGCAGCTGTTAAATCCCATCAACCCTACGTAAATCACTTTATTAAATGTATTCGGATCTGTTTTTATTGTATCCTTAGGAACTCCTCAGTTCCTATGGGTTTGGAAGGATTAATTACTGAGGAAGTATGTAGTCATCAAAATGTCTGACACCTTCACAAAGAAAATCAGGAAGCTCCTCTCTCCATTTGGGAAACAATCAAAATATTCCCAAACTAGAGATTCATACATTGAGATTAACCCTCTGGTGAATATTTCACCAAATATGGTTTTATAACACAAAATGTGTATGAGGTTTTAGTGTATATTAACATGAGAAAATACCTCCATTTCCATTTAAACTGTACGGAAACACCTATTTGGGGTTTTTTTAGAAAATACCTCCGATTATATTTCTAGCAGGTGTCACAGGAACAGCTCTGCAGTCCTCTGATGATGCACAGACCCTACTCCTATGTGTAAACAGAGAAGCACAGCACAGACAGCAGCAGGGCAAACTTCCCTGGATGCCGTGGCTTGCACAAATCACCTCTGAGCTGCAACACTTCCAATTGCTGCAAGGCAGCATTCCTCTTACAGAGTAAAAACCTTTGTTGTGCATCTAAAAATCATGGGATGAGCAATGATACTTTCAACCCTGCCTGTCCCCTCTGTCCCCACTCTTCCCTTTGCAGGGAGAGTTCTGAATGATGTCCTGCTGGGCAGAATGATGTCCATAAAGGGAGGCTTTGGAGCCAGTCCTCAAAAACTATTGGCATCTAGAACACTTTTGTGCATGTGGCAAGAGTTTTTTTGATTAATTTGGTGATTCTTGCTGCATTTTAAGAACATTATTACTTGTCCTGTCATTAAGTGTAGACAAAACAGTTTATATTCTCCCTTCCACTATCTGCTTTAAAAGACTGCGTTTATGTCTCTTTCTGAATCATTTTTTTAAAACTAAATGATCCAAAGCATTTTAATAATGCCACATCCATCAAGTGGTCTAGACCTCACAAAGGATCATTCCATGAATATTGAAATGCTCACAGCTTATAGTTATAGAACTTTGTATTTTGTTTGCCTTTCCCTCTTTCTCCCCCTGACAAAATGAAATCACAGAATCATGTTTAACTCAAAGACCACTTCAGAAAACCAGAACTTCAGGCATGACTTGATGCAAAACAGATCTCTGTAGAAGCCATAGTGAATCTTTTCATTGTGCCAGGTTTGCAATTATACTACAAGTGTTTTTCCCGTGCAGTATTTCCCCTGAATGTGTGAACATAGTTTAAAAATGCATACTATTTAGGAATATATACATATCTCTCAAATAAACAAGGAATATCTTCAAGCTTTAAGTTACACTGAAAATACCCAAATCACAGCTTACCTTTTGAGTAAGTAGAGCCTGAACAACCTGATTAGCTACCTGAAAGAAAAAAGTAAGCAAATTTACATATGTTATCATGTGTGTGTATGCATAACAATACCCTCTTTTGTGGCCTGTCCTGTTTTCAGCTAGGGCAGGGTTAATTTCCTCTCAGTAGCTGTTACAGTGCTGTGCTTTGGACTCAGAATGAGAATGGTGTTGATAATACACTGATGTTTTGGGTTTTTTGCTAAGTTGTGTTTATCCTAATCAAGGACCTTTTTTTAAATCTTGTTTCATGCTCTGCAAGTGAGGATGTTCACAAAAGAAACTGAGAGGGAGCACTGCTGGGACAGGTGACCCAAACTGGCCAAAGGGAAATTCCACGCCACAGAATGTCACTTGATGTAAACTAGGGGAGTTGCCAGGAAGGAAACTGTTTTTATCTCAACAAAAAAGTTTTATGCTGATTCTTCTCCCCATTCTCCTGGATTTGTGGCTGTGTGGTCTTTCATCTCCATCTGGGCTTAAAACCATGACAGTCCTTTTTTGGCACCCAATGTGGGGCCCAAAGGGTTAACGACAGATCCAACCAGAGTGAGTTAAAAGATTGTTATAAACATTCACTGCATTGGCTTCACAGTTGCCAGTGGCTTTACACTCCACTTTCCATCTACAAACACCACCATTTCCAGCATTTTCGTTATTTACTAGTATTTTAATCAGATAATACCAGTAAGAATACATGAAATTCACATCAACCACTTCTGTGCTAGTATTCATTATAAGCAAATGTGCACTGTGTCAATTGCAGTGTGACATGAGGGGCATTTGGTTAACTTCTGTCATCTCTTCTTTGCAGTAGATTAAACTTTCACTGTTCTATATGTGGCCAGTGTGCACCAGCATGGATTGACTACATTCACTAGAGCAGATTTTTACCAGCCAAGGATGGAGGCCTGAATGTTTTCATGAAGTTTAATTGTTTCTTGATTAAGTATTGACAAAATGGTACATCTATCATGACAAGCAGAAACCATAAAGTGCCACAGAAAATTAAAGTACCTACTGTCATCGAAATGTGGTTGGAAGGCATTCACCCCACATAGCATCATTGACTCGAATGAGATTACACACCATTGATTAGAAGAACTATACATTCAACAGGGAATTTTTGAAGTTATTTATTTTATATATCCTTCCTAATTTATATTTACCAGCAAGGATAGGGGCAGTGAGGTGGAAGAAGGAGGGAAAGAAAGGAAGACTGAGGTAAGATTTTCAGTTGATGCTGCCTAACTTGAAGGTTCAACACCGTATATGCATGTTATCACACAGTGTGCTGCCTTATCATTTTGCTCCTGCATTTAGGCAGAGCAAGTAGAGATGCCTCTCTTAGAAAAAAGAGCTTTTTGATTTTGGTTTACAGAAATTACAGTAAAATTTATGCAAGTATCACTAAATAATCTGCACTGATTCTTGTTACGCTTGGCAAAAAATAAAACCCCCACCACCCCTGATGTAAACTCAGTTGGGAGCAAAGAGCTGCAGCAGCTAATTCACTTCTGTAAATAATTTCCTTCTGCTAGATAGAAAAGCTACATTTGATTCATACTCATAAAATTGCCTAGTATCAAATTATTTTTCCAAATTGGTCCCTAACTTCAGGCAGCCTGTGGAACAAGGCTGCGAAAGAATCACTCTATACATGATTTAACAGAAGACACAGACTAATATTAGAACAGTAATAACCCACAGAAGTAAACATGCTAGGGTTTTGAAAGCCCATGTGCCTTGCCCTGCAGGCTCTCAGGCTCTCCATCCGACACTCTTCCTTCTGGCAGGTACTTTAAGGTCTGTTTGTTCTACCTGAAAATTGAACGTACCATAGCGAATACATTATTTCTTTACTTTCTGACACAGAGTTACTTCAGCAAGGAAGAACTAAAAAGGTTCTTTGAAGTGTGCACTCGTCACTCACAACAGCATAGCCTACAAAATGACTCCCACAGCTTTACATATTGTACAGAGGAGTGTAAATGGCATAATATTCCAAACGGGGAAAAAAACTGAACCTGCTGATGCATATATGACAAATTTTCCAGCTTTTGAGTGAAGATAGGTATCTAAATGGAAGTACCTGCCAGTGATTCATAGCTCCCATGGAACTCAGTAAGAAAGATTCTTTAGAAAAATGTGGCTATTTTTTTCTATTATCTAGCAACTTGGCAAACTTGTGTTGTTATTACCATTCAAGATTTTCAGGTCTGTATTTTTGGTATTCAGCAGGAACAGAGGTGGGAAGCCTTGAGTGAAATGTTCTGCAGTTACTAAAATTAATTTAGCACTCAATAAGTGGAATCATAGCCAAATGTTTGCATTTCAAACGAGGTTACCATTCTACTCCTACAGCATATGGAAATAAGCTGCTGAACTCTACAATCTACTTCATTTTAACTTACAGGTATCAGGAGACACCATGGATGTGAATGAGCAACATGAACCAGCTCCACAGAACTGATAGTCACAACTACCAAAAACTGTGGAAACTGAGATCATTGAAGGCAGAGAAACTGACTTCTGAGATGCAGAAAATGTGAAAATGTGAAGTTCCCACTTATATGAGGCATAACTGTGGCTCAATCCCAGTAAAAAGCAGGCTGTAAAACTACTTGACCTGTGACAACTGCAGTTACTCAAGGTGAAACAAGGAAAAGGAAAGAGCTGGCTGGTTCCTTGGTTTGCTGCCATGCAGAAGGTGACACTCCTTGATTTCACACTGCCTGCCTTTCCTTTGAACTTAACAGCCAAGATCTTTAGGTGATGTTTCATTTTCTAGATTGCAATAAAAGAGATAAAAGATCCAGCTTCACTTTTTCCTTAGGCAATTATGTTTACAAATACATGTCATAAAGTGGTCTTAATAGAAAAGGAATAAAAGAATGAATCAAAGAAAGGAGACCCTAATGCAACATCTGTTATGCCTTTTACAAGTACTGAGATTTTACACAGCTGCCTTTAATGTATGATTCCATATGCACAAAGACATTCCAAGTGTACTAAAATAAAAGATTTATCTTTTATTCAAATCTTAAAAACAGAATGCCTTTTTTTGAGATAACTCTGCATTTTTGATTAGTTAATTCCTAAAACATCAGCAAAAATATCAACTACCCCAAGTTGCATGATTTCCTGCATGTGAATATGGTGAAATTTTGACAGAAATCTCAGTTGGCACAGTGATGTGAATAATCATGACATTGCCACCTACAGATAAACTGACAGCTGAATTCCACAATAGGAAACTGAGATTAAGCATGTTAACCTCAAAGCCCAAAGGTACAGGAAGACAATCCTGGGTTTTGCATTAAATTTTTCAGCAACAGAAAGATACATTTATGGAGTATGTCTGAAATTAAATAAGCTCTTTTCTTATTTATCGAGTACTGGAACATTTCAATGACACCTTTTTCCAAATACTGTTCCAAGTTTTTTACATTTACACTTCAGAGGTGAACAATTATTTTAAAATCAGTGAATAATTGTTAAAATTCATAAAGGACTCTGCTCAGCTTGACCCGTACGCTTTTCAGATTTAATCTCTCTGAACATTTGAGTTTCATTGAATTTTACCATCAAAATGATTACAGAGCATGCATTTTTATGTCACAGTTGCAGGCATTTATACAATATTCATTGTAGGGCATTATATGAATGAAAAGTACTATGTAAAATAACTGATTAAAAAAAAGAAAAATGAGAGAAAATAATGGCAAGCATAGCTTTTTAAAAACTCAGCTCTGGTATCTCTTTGCTACAGACAGACAGAAAAATCACAGTGGCTATTTTTACTTCCTTCATATTCAGCTTAATGGCTGGCAACACCTGAGCAGAGAGCACACTGTGCATCACAAGTGTCCTTATCACTTTGCTGTGACCCTGAGGGACCACACAGGTCACACTGCCAGGGAGGCCAGGTTAAATGGTGCCTGAGTGCCCTGAGCAGAGTTTGCCTGTGCCTGGGGGAGAGAAGCTGCAATCTGAGGCTGCTGAGTGATGAGTGAAAGATGGCAGAGTTCTCTCAATAGTTATCAAATGATGTTCCCAGCCTTCAATTCCTCAAGGGCCTGTCAAGGCTCCCAGACATGTAACAGCCAGAATGGCCAGGGGGTAGCTTGGGAGGGGAGCAGTCCTTGTGCAGCAGCCCAGGAGAAGTTCATTGCACTCACAGCTAACTTGACTACAAGAGGCAAAATTAAAAAATTAAAGTCATGGTTGTAGTAGGCACTCACATGTTTCAGTGGCAGCTTCAGCTGTCTCAGGTTTGGGTGTGATCACAGCCCTGTGTTCCCAGGAACAGCTCTGTTCCTCACTCCAAACCTGCCAGGTGCCCCTGAGGCAAAGTGGGGCTGCAGCACAGACAGATACATCTGCTCCTAAAAACACTGAACAGGCTCTGAGAGCCAGACTAGGGAGGGGCTGAGGAAATTTTCACTTTCAAGAAGAGGGGCTGGTGTAAGCTGAGTTATGAACAGAGCAACCATCAGACTTAAAGCCCTTAAAAAAATTCCCAGTGGAAATATTTTCAAATATTTTTAAATTTTAAAAAAATCTTTATGGAAAGCATTTTGTTTGCTTAAGATCTCGAGTAAAAATCCCTGTCTGGAAAGGACTTTTTGGTTATTAACTAATTAAACTTCTGTATCATATCCCACTCTCTTTATTGTCACTTTAAAGAAAGAGGGTGAGAATGTGTGATTTCTTGTGCAGGTCTCCCAAAGGAACGTGCTCATGAGGACACTGACCTGGGACTCCTGCAGAATTTGCAACTATTAAATATGGTTTGCTTGCCTCAGTCACTGGCAACAACTTCTTCACTCCAGTGACCAGAAGGTCCAAGCTAGTGTCAGCTGAAACAATGCTGGTTACAGTACCTCTGCCAAAGCATTGTGAAATAAACAAACAAAAAAAAGAGATTAAAAAAAAAATAAACAGAGAAGCCCAAACCCACAAGCAGTGAGGAGCATTTTCTCCTGAAAAGGTTGACACAGTGAGAGAAGATGGATACAGCTGTGATAATACAGAAGAACTGAAAACAGCCAACATAATGTTGAAGATAATAAAGTTCAGAGCATAGTTTGATTTAATTATATGATCTTTAAACTGAAACAGTGTGTGAAAAACAATCCTGGGTCAGAAATCCATCATATTACTGCAAACAGAATAAAAGCATGTTTTCTGTCCTTATAATCTGCATGGAGCATTTTGCTGAAATGGACAGTTACAGCGCTTCACTCATTTCCAAAACTAATTATGTAAGCAGATTTCATCCTAGACAATCAGAAAATAATTTTAAGTCAGGCTCTGTAATTCAAACACAAGTTAGCAATTATATGGTAATTTCATCCTTATCACCAAGATATCCATGCATGGTTCAAGTGTGCACTGAAGGAGCGACTCAGGCCACTGCAGACAAAGGCTCTGCTCATACCCCAGAGCCACAGAACAGGCAGAGCATGACCCAGTGGGAAGGTGTACCTGTGAATTCCCTGACAAAAATATGCCATAGTGACAAAAGAGAGGACTTGCTGATAAAAATATGCAACAAACTGGAGGTGTCTTGTACCAGAGCTGTATCGCTCATGCTTCTAACACTTCAGCAAAAGCTGATTAAAAATTTAAAAGTCTAGTGTGAGGACTGGAATGGCCATCTGCCCTGGGTCTGCTTCCTCACATACTCTTCTCCAAGGTACAGCTGGGGTTCTTGTTTTGTTTGCATGTCAGCTAATTACTTATGCCATGACACACCCTTATTATGGAATGGGTACATGATTTCTAGCAAGTAACTCTTTGAGGCACTAAGAGCTTTAAAACTGCTTTGAACTCTGAGGCATGTTGAAGAGCCTTGTTGGGAGGAACAAGTGAGCATCAGCACATGTGTGGAGAAAGCTCCATGCAACAGGAGATAGCAGACACTGCTGGAATGCGGGCATTGCTGGAGTGCTCAGACAGTATGTGAGGGGTAAATTATATTCTAGCTGTAACTGGAAGCTCTGATCTAGCCAAGAGCTAAAAAACCAGCATTAAAAGCTGTGTATGTAACCCTAAGGGGGAGCTGAGAGACTCAGCTCCAGGGTTATAGAAGGTATTACATGGGAAAGCTGAGGGATTCTTGATGGGAGAAGCCACTGCCACACGTGTTCCACTTTACAAGAAAGGTGTGCACAGCACCTAATGGGCAAATTATGATCTTCTCCTCCTACTGAGAGCAAACCAATTCTATGTATTGGTCACAGGGATACCAACTTTTCAGTGAAGAGCTGTGGTCAAAACAGGATTTACAGCAGAGGTCGTGGAGAAAACCACCTTTGACTGCCAGACACATGTTCTTGGAATTAATTAGAATGAGGTAATACAAAAATTGCAGAACAATGTCAACCTTCTAAGAGAGGGAGAGATTAATTTGTATTAATTTAATTATAGTAGCAGGTAAGAACAGCCTTTTTATCCACCTTACCTCATCGAGACATCTTTCATACTGTTCTCTCTGATTTTCATTTTCCAGTGCCAGCGCTGAATTCTCTGCCTACAGTAAAAGCGAATAAATAAGTAAATATGTAAATTCAGCAAAGGATATCTTTCACCACATGACAATTCATAAAAATCCTCAGGGGGCTTACCCACTGTACAAGATCCAGAATAAAATGCACCACACAATTTATTTTGCTGCAGGTTGGTGCTTTTGAGTAAAACCAGAAGTGACATTCAGTTATGAGATTATTCACACCGTGCATTACAATTTAGAACAGTATCATAGCAGATATTCCACGTATGCCCACCATCTCACCTTGTCAGGTGCAATAGAGTTGGCAATGAAACACTGTAAAAGATATTGACACATCTCTCTTCCTCTCCCTTTCCTGTTTAGAGGGAACTTGCTACCTGAGAACCACTTGGACACAAACAGAGGCAGCTACTACTACAGGGAAACAAAAGCCAACATTATGTAAACTTTCAGCAGTGGCAGCCCCTCTCAAGCCTGGTTTCTGCAGGGGGGAACCCTACATGCACAGGTCATTCTACAGCTAATTGGTGAATTATTACACCCTCTAACTGACCCTGATAAATTTAATAGTCTTTACTTTAAAAAAAACCAACTGATTATTTCAAGAGTGAGAGATATTTTGCTACAGATTGAAATGCAGTCTTGAAGTCAGACTTCTTTTCTCCCACATATGTAATTTTAAATATGACAAAATTTCCTGTGCAATAGGGCCTTTCATCTGTCTTTAATTTTCATTACACTTACATTTTTGTATCGTGAAAACAAAAATAGCACAATCTGGTAAGTAAATCACAGTAAATTAAAGTATTTTCCCTATATATCTATATTGACATTAGGAATTCTTACAGTATGAGAAAAGGAAAATCTCTGAAGTGTGATGCAGTTTCATCAGAGCAAGTTTCAACTAGTCTTCTCTTAAAGACTGAGAAACTAAAACAACATATATAAAAATCTATGAGTTAAAACCAGCTCTAGAAATCTCTGCCTCCCATGCATAACTTCTCATCACATACCCATAACACCAAAATCAATACATTCCCATAATTACAACTATTATGCAATTTACAGTACTTGCATTACTTTAACCTTCTGTCAACCTATAAAACTTAAACAAGTGCTGTTTCAAAGCAATTGTGGTTACACAAAACAACAGTGATAAATATAGTTAACATTTGTAGTTTTAGAGGAAAATTAATGTAACGTGCTGTATGGAAAGACTCTGTGAAAGATGCATAGTTCTTCTTGCTTGCTAAAAAAAGTCAATGAATCAACAAAATAAGAATCCCAAAGTCTATTAAATTGATTAATTAATAAAAATTTCAAATTCAGCTGAAACATAAAAGTAAGGCTAGGAAGCAAAAGCAAAAGCACACTATTATCCAGCATCTTGAAAGAGATTGAAGAGTAGAAGTGTGGTAAGAAACAAGGGCATAGAGAGTTTACTTATTTAAAAGTCTAAATAAGCAAGTGTACAGAATATGTGCTTTATCTCCAGGGTACAATTAAAGCCAGCAAAGGTGGTAAAATGCTTTGCATCATATTTTCACAATGTCACCTATGAATGAGTTCAACATACGGCTATAAAAAGTCTATGGGTGATCCTGCAGAGAGCACTGTGAGATGAGGCAGCAAAAAGCAGCAGATGCAAAAGTGGCAAAGTAGAAGAAGAAGCTGCAAAAGCAAAAGCAGCAGTAAGAAATCAGGAGCTGGAGAGTAAATAGTCCTCCAGACTGAAGAGGCCATAGTTTGCTTATACAGACATATTCTTGCATATTCATTGATAAAATAAAGAGATGCTGGTTACATAAAATATTCCTGAGTTAAAGATTTTCAGACGTTTTCCCTACGAATTTCCCCCCAAAATGCCATCCAGAAGAAATTCTTACTGTTGTGAAGCAATCACTAAAGGATTAGTCTGCACAGACTTCCACTCACACATACTGACACACTGATGGATTTTGTTTTTAATTTTCATTTTTATTAACAGAAAAACATATTGTATGATTTTATAAAATAAACTGTTTGGGCAGACTGCTTACACACAGAAAAGAACTACAGCACACACTTGCACCATATGAAATATACAGAGAGCTCCCCGTGCTTCTCTTACTCCATGTTTTGGAATGCTGTAAAATGGAATGCTAAATCTTCCTGGATCTGTTCACTGAACCTCTGATTTCAGCAAGCTATTCCACTACAAACAGGCTACCAAAATTAGGAAATCTAAACCTGACAGCATTATAAAGAAATGCTACATTTCAGCTCTTATCAATCCACAGTGGAAACATCTGTATAATAAAACCCATTCTCACACCACTGGTTTTAAAATTGTAGTGAAAGGATGTAATGCAGTCAATGTTAGCTTGACTTTTGTGCTTCTTGATTGCCAAGCAAATCATGCCTATTTATTTGGCAGTTTTGTAATGAGGACTAGAGTAGAAGGGAACACTTGACTGACTTTGCTTTACAATCTGTGCCAGTTCCCACAACATGGGAAAACCAGTACTTGAGACATTAAATCACTCTACAGTGCAACCAAACACTTGATAATAATCCTCATTCCCCTGAAAGTATTCATTTGGAAAATTTGTAATAGCACTTAGAGTCTCAAAATCCTGCTTCCTAATCCAAACCTTCATTTATTTAACAGAAATCACTAGGTTTTGATGTTACTGCTCAATTTTTGCTCCAAAGGATCTGCCTTCCTCTCGTACTGCATATTCTGGGCATCGTTTGCCAGTTAAGCATCTCCTTGAAGGAAACTGCTATTAAATTTCCATTTTTATTTTCAGGCCACACTTAGAGAAGGCTAAGCTGCAAGAAGAAGCCCTCCTCTCTTCTCACATCTTGAAAGCTTTTGCACACTTGCAAAAGTGACAGTTCTGACCCCGGTGCAGCCACTAATCCCATCCATGACCGGGCAGGGCACTGTGCAGGGAACACTGAGCTTGCTGAGAACAAGCAGCTGAGAGTCCTGAGAACAGCACATTCTGAGATAGCCACTGATTTCTGTAGTGATTCCTAGTTTTAGGCATAGCTGTCCTCGAGGAATTTATGTATATTTTATGTCACACATAGAAATGAACAATCATTCTCTGTCCCTCAGCCTGGCTAACACTGAAAGTGATGCAGCCCAGCACACACAGAACTCTCAGTGCCTGCCACCAGCACCTCAGGCACACACATCATTTCTTGGGGGAACAGCTCACAAAGTACAGCAGCATTCAGTCAGCCAAAGGTAACTGTGGCACAACTTAAATGAAACATCAGTACATGCTGCTTTCGGATCATTACAGATTCGAGGATCCTAAAATGTCAACAGAGACGTCCCTCCCAATTCTGATTTGGGAGAAAGTATTTTGCACTAGAGTCTCTCTCAACATTGGGAAATTTAAAGATGACTTGGATAATGCTAAGCAGCCTCCAACTTCCTGAATTAGAGACAACATAGTTCTGAATTGTGAGATGGAGTTTGAAAGGTAAAACTTCAGATTACTTTAACAAAACAGGCTGCCTTGAATTGATACCACTGCTAACATATAGTCATTATGAGAGGCTTTGTCAACTGATTTTAATTCCTTCCTCAGGACAAAAAACATAGCCATGGTAATGATAAAAATTCTTTGAGTCAGCTGATAGCTTTCTCTCTTTCCCACAGGTATTTTCTCTTGTGGGACAGCCGTTTGCACGGTTTCAAAGTTAATAAAAGGCTACACACCTGATGCTTCAATAAACAATCCCCTGCCCTTTTATAATGACAATGAAATTAATTAAAACATTGAATTTTCTACTAGATTGCACAAATAAAAGAGAAGCATGACTAAAAGAGAATTATGTGCAAGACAGTTTTCCTTACTCAACCTTTGTCTCAGAGCTGAGACAAAACAAGAGGAAGGGAGGGGGAAGAAATAAGAAAGCAGGGAGTGACATGCATTTTGCACTAAGGGAAGAGGAGATCACAGAATCACAGGCTGATTTGGATCAGAAAGGACCTTTAAAGATCATCTAGTCCTGGGCAGGAGATGAAGGTCTAAAGGTTGTATGGCTAGTTAGCAGCTCAGCATGCTCTGAAGGTACTATCAATAAAGGTCAAGAGGAACAAAGTTATGACAGTGAACTTTAAAATCCCTGACAGAACGCTACCCCACGGTTACCATGTGCACTCCTTTGTTATTCATACTAAACCCTTTGTCCATTTGTAGAAAGCTTTATTGATTTACACAGACATTCATTTGTCATGCCCACTGCAGTGTATTAAGAGCTGTCCAAGCACTTCAAATGTACTCAGCAATTTTTTCCTGCTTTCAGACCCTGATTTTGTATACTTGTGTGGTCACAGCTTCCTACAGCACATGAGAGGTCAAACCCTGTTGTTGGCAAAGTAAGAAGTGATGCTGTTGCATTTTTTCCTTAGGTCCTTGGAGCATTTTTGGTAAGCTGCTGTTCAAGGAAGAGTTTACCACTTTTACTACCTCTGTGTCTTTGGTCACAGGGAACTTTTTGAATGTTTCTGTCCCTGCTACGCAGAAAATTTGTCCTTTGAAAGACTAATCCAAAAAATTGTCAGAGAAAAGTTTAACATCATACTTATGCTGGTCAGAAGAGCTGAAAATTACATTTGTGCTTTTAAATCAATGTAATTGTAGCAACAAAAGCCTTAATTTAATTCTAGCACGATAATAGCATTTCCACTGGTCACTTGCCAGTGCCTTTTGTATTAGTAAAGACAGCTCCTTGCTAGGAGTAAAATGGGAACTGCACCTCAAGGCCACCTGTCAATATTTGGATGTTTCTACCTTGTCCTTTACACTCTTCCCACAGTAGATCAAAGCTTGGACAACCATGGAGCATCTCCCTGCAGAACAACTCTGCTCCCTGGCCTTACATACCCAGGACACTGAGACTGGGGACTGCTACCTACAGATGAAATCATCAGTGAATTTAGTGGAATAATACTTAACTAAATAGTTTTTTTATTTAAATGTCCTAGTCTTAACTATTTTTTCTGGGTCATGGAGATGAGAGGAAAAAACCAAAACACCAAAAAAACCAAATTAGTGATATAATGCCAGCCAGGCTTCTCACCCTTGCTTCAAAACACTTAGCCTTCTCAGTAGCATAATTTTCTGTTTTATTTTTTAATAGCCTGTTATATTTAACCTCACTTAAAACATTTGACATATTTTATCTGAAATACTCAGCCAGTGTTTAATTCTCACTCACTTAAAACATGGCATGCAAGTAATACATATGTGATGTTAAATAATAAAACACAGAACCATACAAGTGTTAATTATAATTCTGTCTATAAAAAGGCCACCTTGAACCTTGCTAGGCAGCACTAGTGGGGATCATTCTTGCAATTCACAACTTCAACAATGTTTTTTTTAGTTCTTTACAGTTACAAAAACTATATTAAATCTCAAAAGCAGTCTATCAGGACAAGCTCTGCTATAGCTGTGCTACCCATGGGTTTAGAGACTCACAGAGAGCAGTACAACCTTCTAATGAATGCTGGAAATCAGAAGATATTTATTCAACATCAGGAAACTAACCACTTAAGGTTACAAAAACCCCTTGGGTTTCAATGTTGCGAAAAAAGCAGCCCAAGGTCTGTGCAGCTTCTTATAATGCCTCACCAATTATTGATGAGCAGATTCATGTATTTAAACATGAATTTACAGCAGAAATTATGTAACAGTTTTAAAATTCGTGTTGATTTCATGCTGTCAAAGATCAGAACACAGAACTGGCTCGTTTATCTGCAGATTTTTAGCAGTTTGCAGGGAGAGACTCACACCCACAGTCCTGGATGGGGTTTTATAACCACAGAAAGCTTTTCCTGTCTGCTGAGCATTTCCCAGCTCACATAAGATGAAACAATGGGTGTCCAACCTCAATGAGGAAGCCTCCCTTTGGAAAGAAGAGTGTAACTAGAATTTAATCCTCCAAATCTACTTATATTGGATAAATGTACAAACTTCAGGAGCCAAATCCAACAAACCAGAACCAAATGAAATTCATACACTGCTGATGAGACTGTGTTCTAAAAATGACTAAAGAAAACCTCATATTCCTGGGAATTCATCTGTGAAAGATCTTTTTTGGTCTTTTTTTTCCTCCCTCCCCCCACCAGAATCTGGGGCTGGAAATTTTCAACTGGTTCATGAATGGCAATATTTGTTTGTTTTTGTTTTTTTTTTCTTTTGGTTAACTCTAAAGTAGTTAAGAATGACAAGCCTTTAAAACTTTCAGCATTTTCCCTTCTGACACCACAGAAACATTTGGAGTTGACATTTTAAGAAGGTTAGGAATAGATCTGGCAATACAGACTGCATTATAAGCACAGGCTTATCTTCAAACAAATAATCACCTAGGCTACTATTAAACAGATGTATCAATAATAGAGTTGTATGTTTACCTGCATGCAAATTGCAGAAAACAGCAAATTCTACCAGTATTTACAGAGATAATAACAGACTCTCAACATTTCCAGTGATGAAGCACTGTCAATACAGATCTTTGTACAAATGGGTTAAAATTATGAAGGATGCCTTTTTTTTTTCCCCACAAAAATTCTTCCAAACGTTCCCCTATAAAACATTTTTTGAGCATGAGGAGTAAAAGAGATCTGAAGAAGCAGAGGCAGCCAGCATACAACTTTCCTAAAGTTAAAGACATATACACAACACACATATACTTGATAAAGCAAAGAAATACAAGCATGGGGAGCCAAAAGCTCCACCAAGATTCTCATCCCATTCTTTTTTTTTTCCCCTTCTTGTTTTACATGATTTGTTCCCTTATGGAATTGCTCTCCTTAAGAACTGAGAGCATTTCACTCTGACAGACTTACTGTATTTCACCATGCAATATTCACAGGCAGTTATTTCTTTTATCAAAGAAATAAAAATCCTTGACCCATGAAAAAAGTCTGAGATCCTGAAATTGTAAGCCAAACTAAGATTCTTACAATCAACACAGACAGATAAAGGCTAGGGTGCGGACTTGATCAATGAAAAATAGCATTTTGTGTTTAATAGCCACTTGTATATGACATACACCTAAGCATCTTTGCACTGAAAACTCTTAAAGGAGCCAATCATATCAGATTTGGTCAGTTGCATTTGTTTCAATTTTTATTGCCAAGGGAAATTCTACTTCTTTGAAACAGTAATTATTTGAAATCAGTAAAGATTAGTTGAAAAACATTGACTATCTGTAAACCCAGCCCTGAAGCTCAATAAAGAAACTTACGGTGCAGTCATTTTCAAAGAAAATATTTGCTTTGCCTTGCAAGGAAACATTTTGGAGAAGATTTTTATCAAATTTTTAAGTGACATTGAAACCAACAGCTAAATTTTGGCTTTGAATCATTCTGAAATTATACATATGGAAACGACCTTCAAAAAGTTTTTAAAAGGTAGTTTTTCTTTTTCTTTTTTTCTTTTTTTTTTCTTAATTTTAGATCTTTAGGAAAATTCATTTATTTTAAGACATTTTTCCAAGCAATAAGAAAGGCCACTTCAGAATTTACTGTAAATGAGTTATCCTTCAAAGCTGGGCAAGTTTGACCATGAGCTCACTGACACTGTGACAGTTTTGTACTTGCTATGATTCCATTATCCACATCTGAGCAGCACTCAAAGCTTCAAGGTTCATCTGATGGGAGGTTGAAAAGAATAGGGCATTTCAGATCTGTGTATGAAAATTAATGTTTGGCCACTTTATCCCAGGAGAAAACACATCTTATTCTCCCCCTCTTGTCTCTGAGATATTCAGAGAAAATATGGAAATATTACTGCTGATTCTTGGCACTGGGAAGTGGATATGGAAAAAGAAGACAAAGGGAAAAACTGCCTTCACAGGTAGAAAACCTTGAAATTAAGCATCAGGAAGACACGGATTATATAAAGTATATTCAGGATTTTTTTATTATTATTACTAGAAATTCTATCTATCAAGAGCAGCTTTTCTTCTCTAAAGTAGCTTTTTATGTTTTTTTCTAATAACATCAGACTAAAAAAAAAATAAATTAAAAAAAAAAAAATTCACAGGTCAGTGCAAAAAAAATTACTCTGATGCTGTTAACTGGTGCTTCCAGGCTGCTCAATGCACCTGAACCAAAGGGCTGCTATTAAATTATAGTAAACAGTAAAAATCTGGAGCTCAATTTGGCACCATCTTCAAGGAACACCAATACAAACCTCCTCCCCACTCACCCATTCCACTCCCCCAAGGAAATTAAGGAATTGAGTTTGCTCATGGGAGCTGATGATAGAAACAAAATATTCAGCCTTTACTGCCTTCCTGCTTTTTGTCCTCTCATTTAATGTATAACCTACAACACAAATGTATCCCACACCAATTATTTTGGATCTCACTGGAAGGTAAAACAACAGATGTTTTGCTCTGACTTCAGAGAAAGGGGATGCTGAATATTTATCAAGAAATATTTTGTCCTAATTATTTATCCTAAGTCCCTTCATTCAGTTCAAACAAAATTAATTATGAAATAAAATGATTTAAATTGACAGCCTGGAAAACGCTGATTCCATATGCTTGAATGTCACGTTCACTGGCTGGGTGATGAGAAACTCACACCAGTTCTCTGCTATGCAAGTGAGAAAACTTTTTTTTTCTTTTCCGAAGAAACATGCATGTATTTTTCTGAAATGAAAAAAACAAAACATACAACTGGTTTTCCACTTTAAAAAATGTCCCTTGTGCTTTTTTTAATTTGAATTCCGAGAAAAAGAATGACTTTTCTTTGTTACACTACGCAATAGATTTAAAAATTATGTGATGGTGTAATTGATACTGCCACAAAGTATTTTAAACATAATAAAATATAAAACATATTCTTTTCCTCCTCCTATGCTGATCATTTTACTCTGTTCCTTTAAAGACTTCAAGTTAAAAGCTTTCCACCACAATAAGCCATTAATGTCACCTGTTTCACAGTTCACAACATAAATTTATAACAAGTTTTTCTGTTTTAACTACACGGGAGCACTGAGTTATTCCTGAAGGCAATGTTTCCTGCAATTCCACTCTCTTCATCAGAAGTCACCCATAAGTCAACCTCCCCAGGTATTTCAAAATGAACTTCTCTTGATGGCTTCAGTTATTTCCGTCCCTCCCAGCTAAGGAGTTGTGAAGCCAAGTGGAGCAGGACAGGTATTGGTGCTGTGTTATGGAGAGCAGCAAATGCCACATAACGTGCAGCAATTGTTTTGTAGCCACTAGCCAACTCCTAATAACTGAATCACAAAATTACTGCTCATTTCCTGCTAGCTGAAATGAAACTCTATTTGCAAACATCACCCCGTTTCTCCTGAGAGCTTTGAACGTTTTTCTCTTTTGTTCTTACAGGCACATAGCAAGAATTGGGCAATGCCCCTTGCTCCACACAGCAACACGTGGCTTCTGCACTGACATTTATTAAATTGAAAGTTCTGATTCATTTAATTTTTACTCTTCTAGAGTGAATTTGCAGAGTAATTGTATTTGGCCCAGAAGAACAACAGCCCAAGCCTCAAATTCTGTCTTTTGAGAGATTCGGCAGACTAGAGAGTTGTTTTTTTTCCTGCCCTGTGCAGACTGTGCTCACTTAGAGAAGATGGGATAAGGATCCCATGGAAACTGTCAGACCAGGCAGCATCTGATTGTGATCCTAACTAGTTACAGGAAATGTCTCTGCTGAGCTGGCTGACATCAGTCAGGTCTATCCACATTGGCTTTTTGGCTTGGATGAGTTGAGAGTGTCCTCATCTCCAGTGATTTTTCTGGTCATCACACTGACCAGGCCACAGCTCACTCCGTGGTGTGGCCTTGGATCCAATGGACTGGGTTTCTCTCACAGGAAATGGGAAGAGGAACTCAAGCTGCTGCTGGGCTTACCTGGAGTCAGAGTGACTCCCCAAAATGTACACAACACAAGTCAGAGGATCTGCTCCTGCTACACTACTCCCAAGGCAGACACACAATTATAACAGGATATCTTTCAGCATTAACAGGGAAGCCCTAAGGAAGTCAACTACCTGCACAAAAATGTATCCCACAGTACCAGAATAAAAGAGAGGCCTTCTGGGAACTTTTTCCTGCACGCAAGAGACATGTGCCAGAGGAATTTTTCTGCTTGGGTATTTTTACAGCTCAGTATATTATGAAAACAGAAAATAAAACACTGTACAGAAATATATACATCCAAGCCAGCTACATGGAAAGCAAATTCTATTGTAATTAGATTATTAAGTGCAATTGTGTTATATTTAACTCTTTCTCAATTATTAACTTAACCTTGCTCTTCAGCATATGACACTTGTCTCAGCTTTTGTTCTTAGTACTTACATTGTTGGCAAACTATGTTCTAGGAGGTCCAAGAAATGCCTTAGACCACAACTTTGGGAGAATGTGGCAAACCAGTTGTTCTTAAAAAAACCAAGTTTTGGCTGAAAATCACAGTCTTATATGGCACACACTTTAGGTCAAAGTTGATGGGATTGAGAGGTGCCCCAGTAAGAAGCTCAGGCGTGAAAAGCACAGCAGCAGCAGCAGCACAGCCCTGATCTGCAGAATGAGCCAAATTCACATCACACATAATTAAACACAGCTCAAGTGCAGCCACTGGAACTGCACCCACCTGCACACGTCTAAATTTGATAGCCAAATACAATAACAGCAGCACCAAAGATGAGGAAATGTTGCTGTTATCTTATTCCAAGCTCCCCTTCAAGAGCAGGATCAGTGATTAATCAATTGGCCTAAAGGGAAAATGCAGAGAAAAGAACAAAAATAAATCAATGCATGAAATACTATGCAATGTCACATATACCTAGAACTGATCACATTACTGCTCTGTCAGATTGGCCTGCAATTGGGAAATATTCCTGCCTGGCAGATGTCACCAGCGAGGCAAATCACTTGCTCAAAAAGAGGAGCAATTCTCATCTCTTACTTCTATTCAATGCCTCTGTGAAAAATACAGGGTTTGCCTAATACTAGCGAACTTCTTTCTGACAATGAACTAACAATACCTATTTTTACTCATCTAAATGGGTACAATTTTGAATAGTTACCTTGAGGTCTCTGCAAAGGGCAAAATATTTGAAAAAAAGAGTACAAAGTCTACTATCACTGGAATGGAAAAAAACCTATCTTGTGCTACAGCAAGATGAGCCAAGAGGAAGGTTTTAAGGTTTCCTTAAAAGTGAAGCTATATCAACACTATCTGCAAAGATCCACTAAAGCTGGCTCAGGTTGCTCATGCATTGTTCTACTGGGGCCAATACTCTGGGTCTCAAGAAGAGCTAACTGGCTCAAATGAAAGCTATTCCATGCAGCTCCACTGCTCTGCTACCTGAACTACTTTGCATGGCAGGGCATTATATAAAAAGACGATGCTGTTTATAAAGCTTGCAACAGAGCCTTTTTCTCTGTTTCACACCTCCCACCTTAATTGAGTCAAATTTATGCATGTATGTGTGTAACAGTAATCTCTGCATGGCACTGGGGAGACACTACAATGTCTAACAAAATCCTTTTTATGAGATAGAGATCAGACTTAAGTTACAGAAAGAAAACTCGTTGTTTAATAAAAAGAATATTATAATGGTCATTATTGGTAACAGCAGCTGAAGTATAATGACACCAAATAGGACGGAAGGAAATTACCAAGGAGGATGCAACAGACTTTTCTCTGACATGTCTAAGATCTGAACAAGCAAGGTTCAAAAGATGAAAAAGGAGGAGCTATTGGAGGCAATTAAGGAGAAACTTCAGCTGTTTCAGCCCCATGACCTCTGCTGAGAAGCCTCACTCATTTCCAGATTACCATTCACTGTTAAGAGAAATGCTAACCAAGTATTGCAGCAGGACAGATGCAACGGAAGAAAATGCTTTAACTTCTGTTTAAACACACAGCAGTCTCACATAATGCACAACCCTCACACCCATTTCTCAGATCTGAAACTGATGCTGCAGTAACTTTACAGAGGATTTTGTCTAGCAAAGTAGCCAATGTGTAGGTACTTCATAGAGCTTAGTGAAAAACTGAATGAAAAATACAGGTCTTACTTGCTTCCTCTACTTAAAATAACCTTTTCTTGAAGAACTTAAATGTTAAGACCTAGAGCACTTAAAATCAGAAGGGTTTTTCTGGAGGAACAGACCATTTGACTGAAGACAAGAAAGAAACCTGCAGGCTTATTAAAGGGAAACAGCTGTAATCACCAATTGAGCACTTCTCCTAAACAATTTCCAACTCTTGGCCTTGTCTGAGTACACACTACCCAGAAGAGGAATAGGAAAACCCATGAATCACAAAGATGAAGGAGCACTGTCACCACATGTGATGGAAGGCCAGCAGGGATGCCAGGTGTTCCTGTGGGAAGGGAAGAAGCTCTGCCCTCTAGATGGCATTATGTGCCTGTAGATCCCCGATGGAGCTGGAGAGCCCTGCCAGGAAAGGTAACCACATCCCCACCTGCACAGGAATCATGGGCCCAGAGGTCAGGAAAACCAGGTGGCAGCTCCTGGTCTGAGTGGGAAGGTGAGAGCTGCACATTCCTGAAGGGCACAGCAGGGGCACAGACCTGTTCTTCCCATGTGGGAAGCAGAAGAATGGTGCTCAGCCTAAGGTGACAAAAAATGGAGGATCTGACCCTACATAAGGAAAGGCAACTGAAAGGGGTGGGCAATATCTGAAAACATATAGTAAAAACCAACAACAAACAGAAAAAAAGGAGATTGTCCTTATGAATAAACAAAACTCCCCTTGACATTTAATAGCATCCGAAACAGACAACTGTACACTAAAATGTGCAACTAGATACCCACCATCCACATACATGAGGCTATAATGCACCCACGTGTAGCTTTTTTGACTATACACTGAAATTTTACACTTAGTGATAATCAGGCATCTACAGAACCATCAGCAAAAAATCAGTTTCATGCATAATGGACCAATGTCAGACTATTCCATATTTGATTTATCTATCCTCTCTATGTATTTATAACTAATCTTAAAATCTGTGCTTGTCACCATGACAGATTAAGCAGACTTAAAAATAATCGTTTGGGTATTTTCTGCTGTGGACTATCAAATTAGCTGCATAATAAAGCCAGTGAATATCGAATTTCAAGAGTATGTTAATCATACACATTTCACATGTGTAGTTAAGCATTTCCCCACACAGGAGCTGGCCCTTACAGGCTAGAATTCAGCACAGTGACCTTAATTCTAGTGTATGAGCTAAATATACCTGCCCAGATTCCTTTCTATAATCTTCAATGCTGTATTTCTACAAGATGAACAAAAAAGAAATCACTACCAAATTAAGAAAAAGTGCATCACCATGAGACGTCAATCATGTTTAAGCATTTTCAAGGTTAGTAAAGCAAAATTAAAAGAGAAATTATTAGGTAAAATAAATCTACGTATTTTGCTTGTAAGTAAAGAGTTGTAAGGGATTCAGCTTTAACAGCAAAGGTAAATTAATTGAGATTTCCTATGCAGCCAATGGAGAAGGTCCACAGAATACTGGGATTTTAAAAATGTTCATTTGAAATGAACTGCAACTATTTATTTAGTTCATGAACTGTAGAACTGTCATTACTGTCAGCCAAATTGCACGCATTAGTATGTAAATTAAAAATATAGGGCGTGATGCTAAAAATCTCTGTCACATAGAAGCTTTCCTCTGAAACAAGTGCCACTGTGAGTAATGAGCAGGCTCACAGAAAGGGCTTGCGGAGAGCCAGGCCCAGAGTGCACAGCTGAGAGAAACTATTTAAAAAACTCCTGAGTCTCACCCTCTGCAATGATGGATGTGTGGGGACAAACACAACCACCTAGATCTATAACACAGGCCTGGAAAATCTCATTCCATTCTGCAGGGAGAGTGGATTCTCAATTGTACCACACGCCTGATTGCCAAAAATGGTGAGTTACATTAACTGCTGATTATCCGCAAGAAGGGCACTGAAAAACTATCATTAGATTATAAAAGGCAGACAGAAAGAGCAGATTCCTCCACTCCAACCTAGCAAGGACTGTGTGCAGAATAC
Source organism: Illadopsis cleaveri (assembly GCA_013399915.1). Classification (NCBI taxonomy): domain Eukaryota; kingdom Metazoa; phylum Chordata; class Aves; order Passeriformes; family Timaliidae; genus Illadopsis; species Illadopsis cleaveri. Next base: position 1,100,988 of record VXBB01012525.1, read on the forward strand.
AGTTAACATTCATTACAATAGAGGAAATCAGACAGGTTTAATAAAACCGAGATGATTTTCCTTGACTTCTGTGACTTACCTTCTCTTCACCGACTACACCTATTCCTCAGACCTTCTGGCACCAAATCATTATTCTCGTGGCCATACTCAATACTCTGAACTATTTAAAGACTGTTATGTCAGCCAGCTAAGTACAGCTGTAAGAAAAGAGCCATTGGGCTGGAACTTGGAAAATCCTACAAAAACAATTAATTTATAACTTGCTTTTTTACAAAAAATATATGTAATTTCATTTGGCTGAGGTAAAATGAACATTAATGTTTATCTATGTTCTCATTTGTTTCAATAAAATTTCTAGATCTCAATGTATTGTCTTGTGGATTCTATTGTATACCCATAAGTTTTACAACTGCATGCACCAAAACTTAGGGAAAAAAAATCACCATTGTAGGTGAACTAAAGGATCTGCTAAACAGTACCCTGTCTAAAATATTCATGTGAAGTAAAAAAACCCCTGCATATAAGACAAATGCATATATTGTATTTTCTCCCACCTGCAAGATGTTGGATTCACTGTCCTGGAAAAAAGCATTTTATTCTGCCTTGAGAAGGAAGAAATCAGGAAGCACACAAGTTACTCACTTCTTTCTCTGCCTTGTACCTCACTGGGATACACTGATGTGTGTGATGAGCACTGAAGCTAGAAAGTAACTTTTATGAAAATCTGTTTACTGCATGAGCAGGCTAAAGGGGAAAAATTCTGATATGCAGCAAAATTCACGAGTTGTTGACAGGGGATGACAGGATGACATGCTTAAAACAATTAAATGCTGTTTTAAGACACATCAGAACAGGAATAAGAGTTGAAGCATACTTTGTTGAGCACTTGGTTGAATTAGCTGATTTCAATATATTACTGCTTTGTGGGTATCTCAGAATACAAAACAGAGAGCTGATCTGGAAGTTTTTTCCTTTTCAATATGTGCTAAAACCTCAGAAGCTCTGCATGTTGTGACCCAAAACGTTTAACTTCTGAACCACTGCCATGGTGTGTCATAGGAGATGCAATTTGATATACTTTTATTTTCCCTTGGACTTAATCAGAAAAGCAAACAATACTGTTTGTAACTCAGACTAAAATTCCCAGGAGGCACCACAGTTGATTTTAGAAAGCATTGTAAGCTTTCACTGAACTGAATAGTGAGAAAAATGCAGATAAGAATGGCCTTCCCTATACCTCTTGGACCATGGAGACAATGACCTAATGTACAGTTATTTTTATCAAGGCATTCTCCCATTTCAGGAGATGGAATTGTTTGGTGAACAGTGATCAGAAGTTTGTCTCTAATGATAGCAGGAAATGGTTACAGCAATGACAGAGTAAATCTGAACAGCTCTTTTTACATCCAGTGGGCAGAGCTATTTTCAACAATCAATCCTGTTGTAAATTCATATCCCTACTAGATCATCTTGATTCTTCTATGCCAAAAGAGAAATTGCCATGAATTTCAACTGGCTTAGGGGAAAAAAAAAAAAAAAAAAACGGAGCGAGAAAATTAGAAAG
>VXBB01012525.1:1105219-1132217 GCA_013399915.1 Illadopsis cleaveri
AAAAAAAAAAAGAAAAAGCAATTCTTCTGGTGATGAAAGCAGAATCAAAAAAAGGAAATTCCACCATGGAGTTCATATGTTATTCACTATATTTCATTAATATTTCATTTTTTGCAGCACTCAAATACACAGCAAAGATATCACAGAATGGTTTTTTTTCTTTGCCAGAGTTAGAAGGCATTTGATCATAACTACTGAAGTAAATTAAATGGCATTTCAAGAGCAGCCAACTAAAAATGCTGAAGGCACAAAGAAATTTTGATATCCAGGAAATCACAATTAATTTCAACCATGTAAAATGGGACACAAGATGGTGTGAACCATTTTTTATTTGTCATCTGTTTCATGTGATTAGAAACATATGGTATTTATCAGTCAGTAGAGTGGAAATAGAATTTGCTGTAAATGATAAAGGAAATAAAAAAAATTATAGGCAAAAGGAGCAATGGGAGAGTATGTGTACATATCTCTTATCAGAGTATATGATAGCTTTCACTTGGGCTGACTTCAAAGATACTTTATTGTAGTGATTTGTATTGTTCAGTGAGAAAATTTCTAGGATAAACAGTAGTTAATAAAACATAAGAAGTATTACTGAAATTTATTTGGCAATACAATTGACAGCAAAAAAAGAAGTTTTAAATACAACTCCCATGATACAGAAGCTATTTAAAGAAAGTTTTCTATGACAATGAAACCTTGCCCCTTTTCTTAGATTTCCTGCTCCAGATATAACTGACCAGGAGGACTACAGGTTTTTTCCCATTCCCAGAAACTCTTGAAGAAAACCACCATGTACCTCACATCTATGTGAGTAGTCCAGGAAGGGAAGAAACAATTTGCTCTATGTATGAAACAGGAATTATTTTCCCACACAGACATTCCAAACAAAAGAAACAAAATAATCTGTTATATTGTACATGGATCTGGAGGAGCTACCCATTTATCCCTGAGCTGGTAGAAAGCCTTTCTCTTTTGGTACTTCATTCACTGGAAAATTAGATCAGATTTACCCAGCTTTTTATGTGAGCATCCAAGAGAAGGTATTAACCAGAGCAAAAAACACCTGCTGGATCTAGCCTTTTATAGAAGGAAAACTTCACACCATTTGTGCAGGTTTTTCCTTAGATGAGCACTGTCAAACACATTTATACACATGTATAAATATAAATTTATAATATATGTGCCTTTGTGGAGACTTTAAGAGAAGCTCACCCAAGCAACAGGCCAGTGAACACAGCTGAGGACGAAGAGGAAATAATTCTACAACGCCCTAACACACCAGCTTGTCATGTGCTACAGTTAAGTAACAAACAAACTAATAGGAAGAGATATCAAAAGCTTTCTTACCACTGATGGTATTAATGAAATTATATTAATAGGCATTAATGGATTAGGTCACACACTCTGACTATTACTTTTAACAGCTTCTGTTTATAGGCAGTATTCAGATTGTAGAGGGCACAGATGGAGAACCAACTGTAGTAACCACTCTATTAGCCTTTCTGATTTCATTTATTCAGTAACATCTAATCATATAAAGTAAGATTAAAGATCCTGACACCCACAGCACAAAAAACTAACAAACAGTAATTTTTTGTTCCTTTCTAGATAGACTAATAAAATATTTGGAATAATTAGTCTGAAAATAGTAAAGAATTAGAACAGTTAATTGCAAATGACTTTTAAAAAAGTCTCTTAATTAATAAACCATACAGTCTTTGACACTGCAATTCATATTCTTCAAGAGAAAAATACAGCAAAAATACATAACGTTAAACATCACACAGTTAACAAGACTTTGTTTTGAATTTATTGGATCACAATTAATGTTGGCCCTGGAGTTCATCTTTCTATTTTGATAGCTCCTTACACTACTTATGTAGATTAATCCCTGAAGTATTGGCATTCTTTAATATGTAGTTTTGAAGGAACCACTGCACAACACCAACACCAGTGAGGAGAGTCTCCACTGCCCTTCCTGAGCCAGGTCCTGCCTGTCCTTAGTGCTACATTTTATATCTGGGCAATTTGCCACAGCTGATAAAGGCTGTGACATTATTGAACACCTCCCTCCCCACTGAGGACATAAAGAACTGCAAATGTCATGCAGACTGATTAAGAATGAGGCAAAGCAAACAGAAATCATGCACCTTTTGGAAATAAAAGACCACAAGGAACCTATAATCATCCTCCATCAACAGATAACGAAAGACTATATTAAGCTGTACTTTTTTTTAGAGTTTTGCTGTCTTAAAAACTTAGTAGCATGTCTTTTTTCTCCCCAGGGCAAAATTAGAGTTATTTAATACCAGAGTTATTTAATTATGTGTTTATTTTACAAACAGTCTAAGCCTTTAAATTGCAGAGACTGCCTACACTTTTGAGATTTCAGATCCTGTATTTAGAACCAAACAGGATTGATTGTAACTGTTCGTATTTTACTCTTACCAAAGTCCTCAAGAACACAAACCCAGAGTTTTAATCTATCAGAGTACAACTCAACCCAAAAATTATCATGTAAAAGGGCCTTCACACTTAAACAAAAATGTCTAGGGCCAATGACAAATCTATTGCCTACCAACACCTTGCCCAGGCAAAATGTCACTCAGATCATTCTAAGGCATTCATTTGCCCATACCTATAATGCTACAGAGATGCTTGAACAGAAGAGAAGAGAGGAAACACTAGAAAGGTGAAAAATATGACTTTGTAGCAGTTAGAAATAAGATTAAAATACGCAGTCTTATTTTTTCATAGACATTTGAAGCCCACGTTTCTATCAAGGAGGACGAAATAAGTCCATGTATATTGTGGTTAAAGTTTTACCTGAACCTTGTCCATGGCTGCCTTAGAAAACTTTGAAACTTTTCCTCTAGTTAGAAGCTACTACAATGTGCAGTATTTTGCAGATCCTAATTTTCCAGAAATGCACTCAAAATGTTAGAGTGTGCAGTTCTCCACGAGGTCTACAAGGAAATAGATTTTCCACAGCCCGGCAGTAAAAAGGCCTGAGCTCTCCCAAGCAAGCAGTCCAGCAATTAAAAATTGAGCAGTACACTACACTGGAGCAAAACTAGTTTTATGACAGTTGTTAAACCACCTATATTAGTCTTGCAATATTAATAATTGAAACAAAACGAGTAAAACCAATTTTTCTTATTAAATGGTCTCAAAGGAATTAAAATAATGTATTAAGTTCCTTTTAAGGACATGTGATGCTCAGCATTAGAGAGGGATCCTTTTAGGGGTTTTAAGCTTCTTGTTCATCCTTGGTAAACGAATTGTAAAACAAAAAATACCCCATAACATGAAATCAGGTGAACTGTGAAAGATTAGATTAATACTACAGGGTGATTCAGTGCCAATAAATGAATAAGGCAGGGGGAAGGGTGGTCTTTTATGTGAGAAACTGTTGTGCTTCTTACCTCCAGAGCTTTCAAACGCTCCAAGAGCAATTTTGTTTTTTCCTTTTCCTCCTCAGTGCTGCTGCTCTCACTTCTTGAATCTTCATCTGCCAACGTGCGAATTTTTTCCATGCCTTCTTTACATCTCCTACTGTCTTCTGACAGCTTTTCCTGAAATGGTTTTTTAAAATGCCATTACTCACAGGTGCAAATGAAGTGAACTATGCAAATATCTTGATTTCTCTCTTGTATATGAATGAAAAAAAAAAGACAGAGGAAGTTGCTAGTGACATGAATAAAGTACCAAATAAGTGGAGTCATGAAGAGTCTGTGACACATGCTATGCCAATTCTGCAAGTGTATGCACAACTTAACTGCTACCTCTACTTCAGATTTTTGAAAAGTAGAAATCATCATTTCCTTAATAACTTCCATTTTCTTGTTCGAAAGTTGCAATGAACACTGAACATACCAGCTTTCAATGGTAGCACTTTGCCACTGAGAGATAAAGCAGTTTATTGAGGAAAAGCTAACATATGTTCATGCCTAATGTATTTTACCTTTCTTCATCTAGAGCTAATATTGGAATTATTAAATAATGGGCTGAGAATAAAGCTGCTACCAGAAAAATACTGACAACAAAACTTTCAGAAGTGCCCCAGTCTCCTTCTAGTCAGTCAGCCTGAGTTATCAGCTGCAGCTGCTGAGTGGATGGTGGCTGCTGAGTTTTACCAGAGGTCTGTGGAAATTATAGGATTGAACAGTAAATCCTGCTAACTCCAGTAATTATCTTTCCAAGCTCTCTGTTCACAGAGTGAGACAGAGAAAGGAAACACCAAGACTACCAGCAGGCAACATAGAACACTGCCCAAAATGACAAGGCAAGCACAAGGGGAGAAAAGAGCACTCCACAGATGTCGAGAGTGAACCATCATCGGAGCACAACACAGGAGGGACAGGCTCTACCTTGTAAACCACCTTCTCTAATTGCATGAGCAGATGCAGTCTGACAACTCATGAGCAGATTGAGAATGGAAAATGTGAGGTAAATCAATATTAAATACTGTGTGTGTCAGAACAATTCCAGAGAATTCCTTCAATGAGCATCTAGTCCTCTTCGTGTGCCTTTCAGATAATTATGTACAAAAGCTCAGACATTCATGATCTTTGAGTTATCCCACAACTGAGATGTTTTCCCCATAACTACTACACCACATGCACTCTGTCTAAGCACAAAAATGTGCATTTTCATGAAGAACTGATCCAGCTTGAATAACTGTGCAAATACAACTGTTTGAGAGTTAATAGCAAGACATTATCTTAACTAAACTCCATATAGGTAACTGAATTTAAAATCAGCATTCACAACGATGTCTTTTTAAAATATGAATTAGCTTAGAAATTGACTATTACTATCTTAAAACTTTAATCAATAATTAGTTTTATATGATATGGGCTTAATTCCTGAACACCCTTACACAAACCATGAAGCAAAGATCTCATTCTGAGCCCCAAAACATAAATGTCAAAGAGCCATTCCATCAGGTTCCCAACATTACTGCTATCCTGATCACAAAGGAACCATAAATATAGTATTTGGGCTTTGTTTTTTCATGCTTGCTACCCACTGATGAAACAATCAAGTATCTGTAAAAGAGCCTTTAAACCATTTTTTGCTTCAAGTTGCCCTAAGGAGTGCATTGAGATAAAACACTTCAATGAACTCAAGGGAAAGAAATGACAAAGGTATATCTCTGATGTAATTCAAATAGAAACTATTATTTTTAGGAGGGAATGTGACATGAATTGGATGTGGCTAACCATAGAAGAAAACATAAACATGCACAGGGTCACCTTTCCTGCACAAACTCAGGGCAGCAATTTCAAAGGATAGGCAGAAAAAAGCACAGGTTGTGACATTTCATTACAGAAAGTGGACTAATGCAGCTTCTCACAGAGTAAATCCCAGCCACATAAAAAGTAACCTATTCATCTTCTAATTACAAAATTAGATGAACTTTGCACACTAGTGGCATAATCAGGAACACACCTCCTGTTTTACTCTGGTGTATACTTGAATACCTCATGATGCTTCCTGCCTGAGTGCTGAAGTCCAGCCCACATAGTTCCAAAAGCAGTTTACTACTGAGCAATAATAAATGAAATTTCAGCATTTCAGCCATGGAAAAGGTGCAGAACAGAGGACAACACTTCTAACCTTAGAAACTGTGCTTAGACCTGCCATGTGCTGAGGGCACTGCCCCATCACATTCACCAGTTCCACCTGGGTGATGTCCAGTGAGGGTAGAGTGGAAACCCCATACTCCAGAAAGCAAAAAGGTATTTGTAAAAGCACCCTTTGTGCTAAAAGTCAAGTCCCTGAAGAGGGAGGATGACAAAGGCTTTTGGAATGACAGAAACCTCTTGAGTGTGCAAAATCTGTTAATATCAAAGGGAAGGAAGGAAGGGGCAGAGATCTGCCAGAGGAAATGTGCATCTCCTGTGGGATGTTGGTCAAATCCTACAGAGGGCTCTGGAGTGAGCCTGCTGAAGGCAGCAAACAATGGGGTAAAGCAGGTTACTCCTTTTTTCCCTGGAGTCCGACACTTCTTGCATTATCTCAAATAAAGAGCACATTTTGCCACTCCTGAGCAGTCTCTGCTCATGCCTCATCTACTGCACAGTCACAGGCAGCCTGTGTTCAAAGTGAGCAACAAAATCCTCCCCAGGTCCGAAGTCCAGCAAAGGCAGAGTAAGTGCTGTCCTGCTGATCAGTGCAGTTTAATTTCTGGGAAAAGGTAACAGATGGAAATGGTGTTCTGGAAGTAAAACAGCTATTAAAAAAAAAAAAATTAAAAAAGTGGGGGGTGGGGAAAAGCAATAACTCTGCTCTGGGTCTCCCCAGACCACTGAGTTTAAGAGACATGCCTGTACCATGAGGGGATGCAAACACAGCAGCCTGATGAGAATTCTGCAGTAAGGGCTCATCTACTTCTCTAATGCTCTGTGTCAACAAAGAGACAATAAAAATATTAAAAATTCAAATCTTACTGAATCTAGGATTATGCTGCTCACTGTAGACCCGTTCTACAGAAATTAATGAGAAACTTACAATCAAGTCCCACATTGTGTAAGCTTCTCAGGCTGGTTTAAACTGTCACTGCTCTTCTGAAACCAACAGGATTTTGCAAATCGTAAATGACATCCTGCCCTGACCATTATTTCTAAGTATTCAGTTTGCTCCATAAATCAAACAAGCAGTCCACTGATGATGAACCCTTTGATGAAACACCACAGGCCCTGTGGCCAATAGAAAACAAGGGATGGGAACAGTCCCTGAAGCCCAGGAATGGCAAGATCTCCAGGATCAATGGAAAGATATAAATCACTAAAGACATTGATCTATGAAGCTGTACAATGCAGTGACCTGACTGAGACTTACCAGAAAGCTGGATTTCAGTTAGCTGAACTAGGAAAGAGCAGTGTAATATTCTCTCTTTCCACTAATAAATAAAGTAAGAACAATAAATAAAGAGAGCAGGAAATCCACCTGAAATTGCAAATGATAATTTACTGGAATTTGTGGAATGCAAAGCCAATTTTCTCTCTTCTCTCTTCCACCTACCTTTCAGAATATTGAACAGGAAAGTGTTTTCACTGTTGATAAACAGGGAGTAACTATAGTGATAGAAAAGATCACGGAGAAGCTTTCAAAAGATAAGAGAACAAACTGCCTATTTCAGAAATTACCTCTTTCTTCATCCCAAGAAAGGCAAAAGGCTGCTAACCCTAACAATTAGTCACTGGGATGTCTCTCCTCTAAGAACTGTCACCTTTTCAAGGAAAAGTGTTGAAGGGATACTTAGCCAGATATTTCTTAACTATTATTTCAGAAATTATGTTACTTTAGAAGTTTTATTGGTAGTACCATCAGTTGTCTGTCCTTTGCCCTTTCTTCTTTCTAAGATGCTTTGCAGGAATGACACTACACACATACACACATGGAAAAGGAGACGGAAAAAAACAGAGCTCACTTTAAAATATTTCAATTTGCAGCTATAAAATTTCAAACTAAGAAGAGTAAATGTTAGAAGACACAAAGAAAAAAAGACTAGGTGGCAAAGATTATTCTAGAATTTCTTTTTTACAGTGAAAACTATGATCAGGCACTGGACAAGTGGCTATAGTAATACAAGATAGCATAATCTAATACTGATATAACTGGATCTGGGATCTAGAGCACTGATTATAACAAGCACTCTTTCATAAGCACTTGTGACAAAAATCTGATTGAACCAAACAAGAACTAAAAAAGATCAACATCTTTGAAGTGCTGATTTTCCCAATGAATGCTGATTACATGAATTGCTTGTCTGGAAAGAGATAAGTAATAATTAGAGATGACACCTTTGCTTGTAGAAGCTAAAGATCATTTTCATGTGATAAACACAAGTCCTTCAGAGAAGTGAAGTTTTTCAGATGAAATGCAGTAAGGATCAGATACAAAAGTTCTCTATTTCAATTTTAGGTGTCAGATTGTGATGCCTGAGTGGGATCTTCTTTTCTGAATTCCTTTTAGTTCTTCAACTTCTGAAATTTATCAGAGACAAAGGTTTTACAATGGTAACAAATTCAAATTCTTCTGAGAGTCATGCCTGCAATTTTCCAAAACCACACTTTAATCACATATTAATCCACCAAGAATAAAATATATGTAGGATATATAATTAAACAGTGCTTATGATTGCTCATAACCACTTAAGTGAGGAGAAAAACATCAAAAATATTCAGAATGTAGCTATTACTTGTTCTTATATCGAGGCAGTGGTAACAGGCATCCCAGAATCCAGTCTATGTGGAACCCAAACCACACTGATAACTCAGCACCTCAAAACACTCTGTGCTTTCTGTGGAGTGTCCAGAGCTCCCACAGGACCTTCTAAATAAGATATTTACTGAACAGTTATCTTAGATTTCAGTGATTGAGTGTGGTGATCTAAGTGTACTACCCTACACTTCTAACACTCTCTCTATAATAAAGGCAGACTCTTCCCTCCAAACCCAAACTGCAGTTTACAGATCCATACACAGAATTGTTTATGTTTGCACTGCTTTTGGCTGGGGTAGAGTTATTTTTCCTCACAGTAGCTGCTATGTGTTTTGGATTTGTGCTGCAAACAGTGTTGACAACACCAAGATATTTCCTCACTGCTGAGCAGTGCCTACATGGACCCAAGGCCTTTTGTGCTGCTCACCCCATCAGCGAGGGGCTGAGAGGGGACACAGCAGGGACAGCTGACCCCAAGTGACCCAAGGGATGTCCCAGAACATATGGCATCCTGCTCAGCAACACAGAGGGGGAAGGCTGGCCAGGGTCCACTGCTCAGGGACAGGCTGGATATCAGGCAGTGGAGAGAGAGCAGTTCTTTACATGTGCATCACTTGTCTTCTTGGGGTTTATTTCTCTTTGTTATTTTCCTTTCCATTACAATTTGTTGTTGTTGTTTCATTATAACATTTCAATTACTAAACTGTTCTTTTCTCAACCCATGAGCTGTCCCACTTTTACCCTCCTGATTCACTTCTCCACATCTTGCTGGAGTGGGGTGTGGGGCTTGGTTGCCAGCTGCAAACCACAACAGTGTATTTGTAAATTGTGAAGGCTTTTCCTTGCAAGACCATTCCACAGCCTTGATGCACTCTTAGATGATGTCTTTTCAGCACTGTTTCCAGTGCAGACCTCCTAGTGTTCAACACTATCCACTGTGAGCACTATGAAATGAGAATTTCTAGACTGTTGGTGAAAATAAAAACTGTAGATGAGAGTTTATTTGTACTTTGATTAAAAAAAGCAGCCTCGAGCTATGCACAAATAGCTCAGTCTGACTGCACAAGCTGAAAAAAGGCAGAAATTGCTCCAAGCATTACAGACTTAACATTCCAACAAATAGAAATTTGTTTTCCAGTGTCACCTTGCTCCTCTTTCTCCCCCAATATGACCTCTTTTTCCTAAATACAGCCTTTGAAAATTCACAGTATCTTCTGATATGCTTTATAACTGATTTCATTTAGCAAAACCTGAGATATGTAAAGACACACATGTTAAGTCAAATGTGAAGTAAGTGTGTCCTTCACAATTCTCAGTACAGGAGTAACCACTGATATCTCTGTGATCTGATTATGTCTTTTCCATATGCAACTTTAAAAAAAATTTTCTTTATTTCCTAATGGGAATACAGTTAAACACAATAACCTGGGCCTGAAAAAAACCACAAAGCAAACCATAACTGAGCAAACAAGTTACAATATAACAAAAAATTACATACAACTAAAATGATATGCAATTGAAAATATCTTTGAGTATAAGGCTACAAATATGACTTCTGTTTTACCTTCCTTGCTTTTATCTATGTATTCAACTGTTTTCTCTTGCTTTCTTTTCTCCCAGTGGAAGGAGAGACTAAAATATAGCTTTGCTTTAGACAGTACATCAGTAAGTGTAATAATAATATATTTTTGTTTAGCTAACAGCTTTTGTTCAGAACAAGCTGACCAAAATTGAAGGAAAACAAAGGAATGCAACATATCACAAAAGTTTACAGAAACATCCCAAATTGTTCATGATTTAACATTACCCTTGTCAGAAAAACATATTAGATTCTTCTTTTTCATCTCTGGATTTCACTTACCAAGTAAGCAGAGCGAGCAGCAACGTTCCCTAGATTAAATACTTGTGATGGATAAGAGGACCAAGTACATAATTTATGTTTCTGATATGTGCCTCCCTTCACCCGCGTATCAATCTAACTGTACTCCACATTTTTCTCCTCTCAGAACACTCCTCACCAGTACCAGCTATCATCCCTGCTGAACAGCTCTGCAGTAACATTAATAAATTTCCCAATGATGCTTTTATTGGCCTTTCCATGCATCACAAACATATTATTTCTTTTGAAAAAGTTCAGATAGGAAAGGAGTGGGAAGAGCGGAAAACCTTCCAAGTGCACTTGAGGATGGAGTGCACTCCTCAGATCTGTGAGAGGAGATGGAATTTCTTGTCCCCAGGTTCCCAGCCCAGCACCAGCTCCCGTCCTTAGGGAATGGATATTCCCATTCCCAACAGCACTGCCACCTCTGGCACTGTCAGAGCCAGAATCAAAGACTGATCATTGTGCAGGTGACTCTGCCACGGCAGGATTTGGGCACAGCAGTGGCAGGGCAATGTCCAGGAGCTCACTGTGAACCACAACTGTAACATTCCTGGTTCCTTCTCTAAATTAAAAGCTTCACTTACATTGGTTAGCAAAGTTACCAGCAGGAAAAAAAGAACTGTTCTAACAAGCTGTTCCTCCTTCATATATCTAGATAAGGTAATAGGAGAGTAATAGTCAGTGTGATTTTTCACGTAGATATTCTCTTAGGTATTGGTTCATTATAGTACCATACCCAAAGTAATAATCTTTCCTTCCAGGAAACCTACATGTAGCATTTAAACTTTTGTGAAGGGGTTTGCAGGTATTATAGTGACTGCACTTGCCTAAAGCTACAGTATTAAAATACCTTCCTTTGACAGAAGCAGAAATAACCCAAACTATTCTGAAATTCAAATTCAGTAAATTTTATGTAACAGCAATTAAGGAAAAAAAAAATTACTCCGGATTTAAGTTGCTAGAAATAAGCCAATTTTCTTTCCACAGTATTTTGGAATGAGATCAGTGTATTAACTGACTAGTTCTCACCATAAGCACAAATGCAGAAGTTGACCTAAAAAGTTACCTGTGGGATTAGGAAGAAAAAAACCTGGTCTATTGTTCCATTACCAGATAATTTTTTTTAAGTGCCAGGGAAAAGTTTCATGTCTCCCAGACTTGTCAGGAAAACTTCTGAAAGATGAACAGAATTCATCTTCATGCAAAAATAAAAGGCAGGAACAATCATTCCAGATTAGATCAAAACTTCAACTTTTCAAATATGTTATTGTAATTCAGATTAACTCTCTTAACTTTTCCTGATCAGAAGAGCCCTTTCTTTCCAGAATAAATTTACTGGTGTACTGCTAAGTGAATTCTTTTGTTAAAATAATTTTCAAAGACAGAATGATTGTGAATTCAACATAATCTCCATTTTCCCCTCAGAAAATAAGCAAAACTTTAGATTTTTTTCAACCAAGCAAAATTTAAGATTTTTTTTCCAACTTTTTAAAATTTAATAACTAGCATTGCTTTCAGTTGGTTTGAAAATATCAAGGAAATCACATCAAAATGCAGAATGAACAGTACCTTTTATGGAGATGGGGAAGTAGGGAGAGAGCATATATAAATTAATTCATTTGGGGAAATTGAAATGTTTGTGTTCAGGCAATGGGAGACTTTTGTGGATTCATTCTCAAACTTAGAACCAGAAGAAAGATACAGCAAAAGATAGAAACACTATATAGAAGAGGGAAATGTAGACTAGAATTACAGTCTATAACACAATATAGTACCATCAAATCAGTCAATCTTCACCTCCTGATACTGTAGATATCTAGAGGATGTGTGATGGATTAAAGTGGCAGTATAATGGCACTTGTACACTGTGAAAATGTAGCTGGACACCTCATCTATCCTTCTGCAAACTTAGTACTTCAAGGACTGCCATTAGATTCTCAAAGCAAACCCCTGATGGCAAGAAAGATGGTCAGTCAGGCAAAAACTGAGCGTGACTGGATAAAATCAAATATGTGGGTAACTCTTGTATAAATACAGGACATCCTTGTTTTGCTTTCTCTTTTATTTGCTAGTTCTTTGTTCTGAGATGTAGCCAAGGCCACGTTGGACGGGCCTTGGAGCAACCTGGTATAGTGGAAGGTGCCCCTGCCCATGGCACGGGGTTGGAATGAGATGATCTTTAAGGTCCCTTCCAAAACAAAAAATGTTGTGACTCCATGATTCTGGGAAGGAAAGAACAGCTTTTTTTCTGACAAACAGGCACACAAATGGCACATTTCACTTATGAGACTTTGATGTGTTAAACGCAACTCCATTGCTGTGATTCAGTACCACAAACAACCAAAAAGGGAAAACTCTTTGCAACAAAACTGAAATTCTGAACAGTGTCTCAGAAGCACCATCACCATCTTGTGGGGGTAGAGGATCCAACCTCATTTTTGTTAAATATTTATCAAAATCTCTGCATAGTGGTGGAAATCTACACAAAGCCATAAGGTATTAAATTGTTACTGAGCTAGCCCTGAATTTCTCTGCATGGAAAAGCAGTCCAACAGTAAATGCTTGTGTCCTTGACAGCCCAGGATTTCCAGTGGAGCTCTCAAGAGAGCGGATGGCTCCTCTCTGCCCTTCTCTGAGACACAAATCTGCTAATATTTGCCTAGTAATGTACTCCTTAGTAGCTTAGAAGGCTTGGTTCACACAATCCCCTGTGGGCACTTCCACTCCAGAGACAGATGTTTAAGGATATGTCTCCTCTTTCTGCAATAGAAGATAGCATTAAAAATCCTTCGTGGATTTTAGCCAGGGAATTCAACTAGTGCCTTTTTTTCAATTCATGGCCATGCCACATCTATAAAATGTTATGTATCAATGGCCTGAACAATAAGCTTGTATAATTTTGTGTTAAGATAAAATTACATTGCCAATAGTTACAGTTTTTCTTCTCATGAAAGAGCTGTTGACACCAACGGCTGTGCAAATAAGAAGTGACAGCCACAACAACTGTTCCACATTTGAGTAACACGAAAGCATGCAGACAAAAAATTGGGTTGATGTGGCCAACAATGCCACCTGAAATGTGCCTGTTATCACTTGTGTATGTTTTTACTCCCCAATGTGGCTGTACCATGTCTGTCCTGAGCTTTAGTGCTCACGTGGACAATTTCAGAACGATAGTAAATTGTGAACTGACAACAAATTCTCTTCCTCATCTGTTTTGATCACTGTACACTGACATAAAGTCAAAATTAGTTAAAAACCCCTTAAAGTCTTTGGGGTCTGATCTGTAATCAGGTAAGACTCAAGAGTATCCAGCATTGTGATCAAACAAGAAAGTTTTTTGATATCCAAATCTGAAGGGCAAACTCAAGAAGGGGGTACTTGCTTTAAAGTTTGGGGTTCAAGAACTGCACACAATTATTTCTGGGGAATACACGAGTTCCTGGTTTCACCTTTCATGATCTTATTTTTAGGTGGTTAATATCTCTTGGAAACACCATGAAGTTAATACATACTAGAGTCTTTTAGTCAAATAAACTTTAAAGTAAGAAATACGATGGCAAAGGCTACTCAAATAACATGCATTCTTGTCTACATTTATGCAAGTATTCATTATAAATTTTCCCTTTATTATTATGTAAAATGATAACAAAGGAGAATTTTATTTACAATACTGCTTCTTAATTCATTTACCTAAAAGAAATCACATAACTCATCTGTAAGTCCAGCAACCTAAAATCCCATAGGGCATCTAGCTCTCTGGGAAGAGTTAGAATATTTTGCTTTAAATAAGAATACTGGCAAGACCTAACAAAATATTTGAATAACACTGCACGCTTTAGGTTCTATGGTCTCATTGTTATTATTCCAACATTATCACTATGAAACATTTAAAGCTCATTAGCAAGAATATTTATTCTTGAGTCAGGCATATTAGTATTATAATAAGTACTCAATTGCATACATCCCAGAACAATAGTTAGATTTGCTAAAAGTATATACATAGACAATGTTAAATAGCTCAAAAGCATTTATTGTGCAGAGTTATCTTTTATGACTGTTCAGATATTTACATCAACAAACTTCACACACTAAAAGTAAGTCACCACCGTGTCAGAGAATATGGGACATATATTGATAAGTCACACTGGAAATCACCTCACTTGTCCCCATTTGTTATGAAAAACAGATTTGTGAATCTGCACTAAAATCCTTTACTCTACTGAACCAACTGATCAGACAGTTTTCACTATATCACAGTGATGACAGATAAAATGTGAGATTCAGGATATGTCCTGTAAGGTAACTGAATGTAGACTATGGCTTCCAGAACAATGTTAGCAGTTATACATTCAGTAAGGTTTCTGTATGCATATGAATATAACATATAAAATTTCATTTATACTTCCTTCACAAAGTAAGTTTGACAATATGGTTATCGTGTTCCCAAAAACCTGAATACATCAGTGCTTTTAAGGAACATTACCTGCGTTTTACATTTGGTGTTTTTAAGGAACATTACCTGGGTTTTACATTTCTATGTATCTTCTGGGTTCTATTCCTATTTGTGAATTATGCTTATAAATATATCAAAAAACTACCTGAGTACATTTGGAGGAATACAAATGAAATGTCTTTGTTGCAATATTGATGTATGTTGGTGAATTTGGACACAGCGCTTATTTGAGATTCATCATCTATTTAAGTTTGTCCATGATTTCCACACAGCTGGTTTCAGTAACATATTAATGATTCATAGAAAGCTTCATTAATATGTTTCTCAATGTTAAAATGCTTTGTGAACATTTCACACCAGAGGTTCTTTGCCAAGCAGCTGTTTTGAAACTCTCAGGTGTGAGCTGTGACTGTAATACGCGGTCACTGCCCAGCTGTTACTGTGTGACTGGGTACCAAGCACACACTGAGTGAACCCATCTCTGACCTACATGGCAGGGAGCCATCCCAGGGCACAGGAATGCAGCCATTCCTCGAAATTCCCAGAAAAAAAGGACATTTGTTCACATTTGTCACAAAAGTGAACAAAAGGGATCTGAGGATGAACGACTCAAAAAGACACTCAGACAAAAACCCCCACAACGTTCTCAACACAACATAACACAAATGTTCTGTATTTTTCACCTGTTTTACCAGCCACAGACTGGTGTATGATGCAGCAGCCTAGCTATTCCTCCAGGAGAGGAAAACTCATTGCTTCTGAGTCATGGATTTGGGGAGGAAATTCATAAGCAAAGAAGATTGCATATCGGCAATATGCAAGAAATGAAAATGGCTAAAATACAACCTGAGTGATACCATGAGTGAAAGTGTTCCCAGAACAAGAAGACAACAGGAAGGGAAGGAAGCTGTTATGCATTAAAATAATCCCAGAGACACAGATATATGGGTGTTATAAGGCCCTGGGACAGAAACAGCTTCACTCTGAAAGGAAGCAAAGCTCCAGTTTGAGGATTTTGCCCAGAGTACCACCCATCAAGTTCAAACAGAAAGAAGGGAACACAGGGGGTTGATTTGCTAAGTGGAGGGGGCTGTTTGCTAGAGCTGGAGGAAAATGAAGAACAGTTCTCACATCAATAACTGGGCAGAACAGCCTTGTTCTTTTCCTGGTCAGAAATAAACCCAGGCGATATTGCACAAAACACACCACGGTGCCCACTCTCCTGCCTGGTGGGAGACAACAAATGTCTGTATCAGTGTGGCCCAGAAGGAGAAGAAAACCCAAGACTGTACACAAATTCTGTCTTTTTTCAAAAATTAAGAAATGAATAAAAGAGAGTGAAAAAACTACACAGAAATATACAAGCACTGAAATTGGAATGATGCTTTATCTCCCCTCTAGGAAAGCAGCACACAAAATCTCAAATTTCAAAGACCACATAGCTATTGAATTCCAGTTTAGTTCCCGAAAGAAAAATAAAGAACCCCTAAACCCTCAGTTCTATGAAACAAAACTGGAGTATTTTTTTGCTTTTCTTCTTGAGAGTGCAAAAACAAAGAAGCTGAATTCTAACTGTGGTACCACCTTACTGGAGTTTCCACAGTAAGATAGCACAGAGAAGAGCAGATAATAAAATCATTCCACATGTCTGTTATGATCAGACAAGTAATTCACCTTAAGGAGAGACTGACATCAAGCCCACTTCAGAACAACCACTGTATTGTGGTAGGATTGATAAGAATATACGGATTTAAACCCTGAAATAAGAGAAGGAAACTGAGTTTCAATTTTGCACCCCAGAAAGACTGTGCATAAAACAGAGATGCCTTTGTCATCAGTTTCTAAAGAATGATGTTCTATTATAACTTCAACAAAAAATTTAATTTGTCTTGAAATTAAATTTTACAAGCTATCATTTTAACAAGAAAATTTGATTTTAGTAAAGGTTAAACTAAATGATTCCTTTCTCTACAACCCAAGTTTAAAATGAAAATTTAATTACAGTGATAAATACTCTTTAATATACATTTTTGTTTAGCTATACTGCTGAATTTTTTATCCATCAGCTGTAAGAATGAACTAATATAACCTAAACTTTTGAAAAGTGTTTTATCTGATGTATCACTACCTGGTATAGACTTTAATATATGATTTCAGTATTTTATAAGAATGCTTTCTGTTTAAAAAGATACAGTACAGGACTGACTTCATTAAGTGGTATTTTAAAGAATTCATGTGCCTGGTATTTGATTAACTGAGATGTATTGCACTCCTCTTTCCAGACTCTTTAAGTTAAAAGGTTTTCCACCACCTTAGGTTCACTGTTTCCGGAATGCAACAGCCCCTCAGGAAAATGTAAAACTCTTCTGTCTTATAAACAGACCTGGTTCCCTTTGAAAAACTTCTAAAATCTTTCTCTCCTAAATCCTGTCCTGAGACACTCTCTACCCCCAGTGTGGGTGATAAAATGCACCTGCCACCAGCAGGGACGTGAAATTGTAAAGCTCAATAGAGATCCCCACACCCAATAAGAACATGAGTGGTGAAATTATCCATCACAATCTGAAGGTCAAGTTGTTAAAAACTTATGTTTATTAGACATGCTGGAAAATATGACTTAAAATATTAAGTACTTTAATAAAGGCTTCAAAACTAGTTTCTTTGTTGTCTGTGAACTATGAGGAGCAAGAACAGCAGATAACACAAGGACAATAAAAGTGAAAAACCTTAAACTCTGCTGAGAGAACACCTGGGAAAATGTAGGTGGAACCAACTACCACTTACAAGTATTCATAATTAATAAACAAATAGAGGAAACAATGCCAGACACATTCATCTCCATAGTGGGATTTTTGTTTTAAAGAACTTTTCTATCAGAAGAAAACAGGTAATAAGTCACTAATACCTGATATACCTTCATGATATTGACAGTTCCTTCTCCATGCTGGCCTGGGGATCCTTGGCTCTGTAGCAGATTTCTCACTGTCTCCTCCATTCTAGAGAATAAAAATATTTGTAAAAGTCAACTGCATGAAAAAATTTAAGAGTTGCATTCAGTGGTTTTGTTCTTTACAAGAGCCTAATGCATCCATGGCTACCATGAAATTAATATTTAAAGACAATCCTAGCCTTATAATGTTCTCATGCTCCACGTTATGAATAACACATTAAGGGCACTCTTTTACCTTTTGAATATGCACAGTAATTAGTTGCATTGTTTAAATCCTACCGGAGCTCCATTACAAAAACTAAAACCAAACGTGTGCAAAAGGCATCACCTTGTTAACAGTGTAAACACCACCACGATAAGATTATTGCCATTTAGGAACAGTCAGATTAAAAACCCCTCACACAGCTGTGTCCTGAGCCAATAGAGAAGGTTGTGCAGTTCAGACAGGCTGTCCACAGCATTACTGGTATTCACTGGCTGTGCTATGAACACATTCACCCTTCTCTGCTCCTTCAAACAGGTGTAAAAAGCAAGGGCAGGCTCCAGTCTGGTACCATCTCAGGACAATGCAATCAACTTCAACTCATCAGGTGAAGGAGGAAGGTTTGCACTTTCACTTTAGAAGTTGTTAATAGGCACCATCAAAAGTCCTCTTTGATCTACACACGTTCATCAAGAATGTTAAATGATGATAACACTAACCCTGCTGCATGGAGCCTGCTCAGAATTAGGAGTTCTGCTCCTTCCCACAATGGGAAAAAGGGAAGTCACCTATGAAACACTGGTCCCATTCAAGGTGGATCAGAAATTAAATCCCATGGGCTTAGGAGATGTCACTGAGGGTGATCACAAATAGTGGGCCCGGGAGTGGGACAGGTTTCAGCTATGGGTAAGAGGAGGAAAAGGATCAAAACCAGAGGAGCAGTGATGGACACAACAATGAAGACACTGGGTTTCACAACAAAAAACGGTGAGTGACAATTCCAGCCAAAGGTCCTCACACTTCTCCCCACTCCCCATGTCCTACACAGATTCTCAACCCTGTACAGCCTCTCCTTCAGCCATGTTGCAACAGTTTTTCTCTCTCCCTTCCATGTTTTCCACTCTTTTCCTTTCAAACAGTCTCGGTCCCTTGAGATAGTTGGAAAAACAGCCCAGATGGAACAGGGGCTGGAGAAGGGAAAACTGCTGTGGCACAGGCATAAGGGTGATGCAAAAGCAGGAGAGAGAAAGGAATACCTTAAATCCTACTGCCAGATACACTGTATATTAAAACAGTGACCTTGAAGAACGTGCCAGTATTCCTGGGCATATCAGACCAGGAACTGCCTGCTGTTGTTTACTTCTGCTGTGTTTAGAGAAATATGACTTTTCTGTAGTATTCTTTCCAAATGAAATTGAGCAGAAGAATTATTCACAGCATACCTTTTTTTATATTTGTTTATTTTTAAGGTAACAATCCAGCGAGACAGAAAATATTAGCTAACTGCTCTGGCCAAAGGCCAATAGCATTATCTTTTATATGAGCCTCATAGTCTTTCTGTCCTTTCAGTCTTATCAGAATGAATGGCATTGGCTAATTTAGCAACAATGTGATGTTATTCCAGGTTTTCTCCTTTGAAGTCAGCCCACTACTCTACTTTTCAAAAAGCTGACACTGGGTGTTCATTCTACTCAGATGAACACTGACATTCTACTTATTCCTGTGATGTCTTTTTGTCATTGATGTGCAGACTTCTACACTGCCAGAATGCCCACAGAATAGTTTGACCATCTGTTGACCAAATGTGCACAAAACCAAGCCAGCTCTAATCTCTAGTGCAGACAGTGGTGCAGTTTTTCAGTTGCAGATTGGAAACATTTCTGTTCATAGGCTGACCTTAATCAGATGCCTTTTACATGAAAGAACAAATCATTTCGGTTCACACCATAAATTCCTGCACAGTCCTCACTGAAAGATTTAATTTCTTAACATGGCCACCATTTCATTTTTAAATTAATGGTGTAATAGCAGTCTTAATTATTGTGTTTATCTATGCAAATGCAGTTCCAGTGCTAGTCCTCCACAACATTCTTCCAAATTAATAAACAAACAAAAATGGGAGAAAGAATAGATTCAACCAGCACTAAATCACAGTTTTCCAATTTACACCTAGGAGTATTAATGAAAATAAAGTCTAGGTGCATATTACCATGACTAGTTAAACCAGCTCAGGAAAATTACGAATTCTTAAATTGAATAGGTCCTTTAATCTTTAGTCAAACTCAGATAATCTATTTGGGACCACAGGTCCATCTTGTTAAACAGCCTTACAGGGACAGGTGAGCACACATCTTGTGGCAATCAGAAACACCTTCCATCAGCACCCAGATTTCTAAGCAATAGGGAAATTTTTGCAACATGACCAAGAGCTCAGTTAAAGACAGTTGAGACTTCTGTGGTTTTGCTGTTTTCAGCCTCTATAAAAGTCTGTAAGAACTGACAGCTACTAAGTTGAACCACAAATGTAACAGGCTGTGTGGTCACATCACTATCAAACCAGCCCTGGGAGGATCTTACAAGCTTTGGGTACCCATGGAATACCTGAAAAAGAAGAGTAAATCAGGTTCTGACAATCAGGGAGGTGAATTATGCTTACAGTCAAATTCACTGCAAAGCTCTGATGGCCAGTGCTCTCACAATTTGTGAGCTGCTGCTTCTTCGCTCACATCCCAGTTGTCCATTTTTAGGACCAAATATGGTACAGGATGAGAATCGAGACTTGTTTCTTATGAGTGAGAGTTTTTGATGCATGAATTAATGGCACCTTAATTGAAAAGCAATTGTTATCTTATGATCTATAAAACCCTCCACAGTGACAGCACATGCCAGAGCAATTTACTACAAGTCCGAATTAAAGAATGCAAAAATAATGGAGCCTCTATAAATTTAGCTTGGGATCCCATGTTTTGCTCCCTGAACAAGGCCACCAAAGGGTATGAAAATTTTGGAAGTGAAGCAGAAAAATGATGAGGTTTATGAAAGGCTATTTCTACACATTGACCTGTATTTTTCCCCCTTCTGGTAACCACAAAAGGTTATCTGCTCTTGGTTTTGATTCTAATATCTCAGCTGGACCCAATCCAACACTTCCAGACTATTTTTAGGATAGTTATCCCCACACGTGCATTCTGCCTTCTTGCTGGACTGTTTGCCAAGGATTCTCTGTATCTTATGTAACTAGCAAGCTGTTAAAATCTGAAAAATCAGTCTCTAAAGCTCATTACTTTTGAGTCTCCATTCTTCAACGACTATTTAAGAACACTTATTTTCCCCTTTCTTTTTTATTTTATTTACTGTCGATTCATCTGAAACATCTTGCATAGTGCCATTAAATTTTCTGTTACATCTGTCATTTGAATGGAAAATTGTAATTTTCTTAAAACTCAAGTGTTCCTTTCAACTCCTATTTTTAAATAAATCTAGGGGGGTTTTTTTAGGGGAAAAATAAATGAAAACCATGTTCAACACAAGCTTCTTAAGTTTTCTGACAAAATGCTGGTTTAGTGTCGGGGAACAGATCTCCACCAGTCCTAACCTAAGGACATATTTCTCAAAGCACAAAACAGAAGAAGGAATGAGGCATTCAAAAACCAGAATCTGTTCTTGAAATACAAGAATTTAAGGAACATAAAATATTAATGTTACTGTGGAAAGACCTGTCAAGATTCCATCTGGAAGATATTTACAATTACAATCACAAGTGTTCAGGAGTGGCTCATCCAGAGAGGATTCCACAAAAGGGATTGCTCTGAAGCTGTTAAAATGACAGCCTGTGCCACAAAAAGAGACTAAACAACTTGCTAAAATTAAGAGACCAAGGGTTTTAGTGGCCAGGTATGACTTACACAAGAGAATCAGTGAGAAAAAGTAAAGTGTGAAAGAAAACTACATAAACCTAAGGCAAATGATTGACAAAAGAAGTTGTATTTCGTGGTTAGAAATACATTTAGTCTGGAATTAGGATGTTTTTAATAATTGAAAAAGTGAGACTCAGAACCAGCCTACCATGTAGAGTAACAGGATGAGAAATACAAACAGTTTTAAGCCACAATTGATTCATTTACGAAATTAATTACACATCATGGTCAGGAGCTGAGGACTTGAATTTATGATCCACAGGTTCTTGCTGCTATTCCTCCTAAATCATTCCTACACTTAAAATATGCAATTTGTCCTGTGCCATTGAGAGAATACCAGGAAATGAATCCAATTGCAACAGACAAATTATTTATTTTGGCTTTTTTTCTGAGTGTTTTTCTGGGCAAGGGGGAGAGAGGAACCCATGGAAAGGAGAAAACATCATTCCCTGCCCAGGGAGCAGCCCACAGCACACTGATGCTCAGGTGTCCAAGGTTTCAGGAGGAAGCTTCCTCTGTATTTTTGCTGGAGACTTGCTTTTAACATTTCTCAATGTCGTGTTTCTGACAGCTGCTGCCTCCCTCTCCTGCCTGGCCCTGCTGTGCCAGAGCACAGTTTCAACCAGGCCAGGCTGGGCAGACCCTGCTGAGGTTGATACATCAGTAACTGAGGCAATTAAGCTCCTAAATTTCCTATCAGTTTTCTCAGTTCCATCACTTTCACAGGCAGGTACATCCTTTGTGCCATCCCACAGCAAAGTCATGGTCAGAAAACCTGCTTTGTGCCTCTCCCATAAATAAATAAAGTTCTGCCATAAATAAATACTGTCTCTAACCCACGCTCTGCTCAGCCATGTCCCACACAGCCCTTTCTGCAGTTCTCCCTCCAAGGGACAGGTAGCACGTACTTGCTCAGCACTAGAAGGGAGATGACAGTTTCAACTCCTTCCCCCTTGACCTACTTCCTTCCAGATTTCCACAGGCTGGCAGCTACCTTTTGCTAGGTGCTATCACCTTCCCTTCTCATCATCCTCAAGCTGATGTGACATTACTTGGTGGTTATTTCAAATATGTGTCACAAGAATTCCTTCAGCTTGATTCTGACTTAGTCTAACAGAGAAGTATCCAAAGGTTTCTACAGAATCCTACTGCAGCAGTTGAGCTTTATATTTCAGCTTTTTCTTTCTCATGTCATGCAAAGTGCAGGGTAATTCTTTAGTCTTAGAGAAAAATATCAATAACAGATCTTTCTCTCTCTTCAGCTTAGAGTTGTTACTTCAGTGCAGTTAAAATTCTCAGGAGGGTGTTTTTTTCCAGCTCTTATCTGTGAAAGAGTGAAGCTTCCTGTCTCTCTCCTATTTAAGTCTCCTGACTTCTCTTTTTAGTTACACATTTCCCAGAGATGTGGTCTGGGTTTTAGCTCCTTGAGCCCTCTCAGCCCTTCCTACCACCTGATCACAGAAAAAGGAACAGGTTCCCGTGTGGTTTCTCAGCTTTTAGCTCCTGTTCACCTGTGAGCCAGCTAGAATTTTTACCAGCTGGACTTTGGCAGTCTCTTTGGAGACTGCATTCTGTCTGGCCTTGTGACAGAACTCTGTGCCTCTGTCCAAGCTTCCCAGCTCTCTCTCCAATCTCATAATCCAACCAAAGAGCTTCTCTCAGATCCCAAATAAATCTGTCTCCCTACTTGTTAGTAAGTTTGAACTTAAGGTTTGGGGTTACCTGCATCTCACTTCCCTCACCACTCCATTGAAAGCTTTGCAATGGATCACGTTAAACAGGGAAAATATCAAAGTGGCTTCACAAAATGTAACAAAAAAAAGGAGCTCAACAACAGCAGTTCCTGTTCACTGCATCCTTGCAGGAGTGTGTTTCCTTCTACCTGGTTTCAATTAAATTAGTGGCTGTCGGAGCTGCAGAGGCTGCTTACTCCCCTCTGTCTCCAGGGATTCTCATTAGGAGCAGACATGGCTGCCTGCTCTCCCCAGCTCTCCCCCTGATCTGCAGGCTCCTCTCCAGACTGTGCAGGGTCCTGCAGCCTCACCAAGAGCCTCGTGTGAGAGCCATGGTGGTCCCTCCTTCCAGGGCTGTGTCCCAGCCTGCTGTCCCCTGTGCCCCTCCAGCCAGCTGTGAGCCCATGCCTTCAAGGACAGAGGGCCAAGAGACAGACACAACCTTCCACAAAGAATTTAGATATTGGAAGTGGATTAAAAAAAGAGAGAGAGAAGTGCAAATGGGTATGTGATAAACTTAAAAAGAGAACTGACAGATGGGAAATGCTAGGGCTTTAAACCCCAAGGGGTTTTCAGCTCTGCTTAGGATACAGCACTGGTACAAGCCTTATAACAGCGAGCTGGGCAAAGCAGAATGCTCAATATCCCCATTTAATATTTCAGTTGGAAAATAAGGTAATAACATCCTTCATAACAGCAGCAGAAAGACGCACGTATAATGTATAATTTATATTTATTCTTTCTGTTCATCAGCACAGGTGCTTATCAATCCAGAAATACCCAGGCAAATCCTTCTCCTGCAGCACCATCACCGCCCTTTCCCCACCACAGGCCCTGTGGCATTTGCTAGTGGCAAATCCAAACTGCACAAGCCATGCTCTTTTCACATATTCATACAAACCCCTCTTTCCAAAACACACTCAAAGCATATTTGACCTGTTGCCCAAAGGGCAGCTCTCTGAGGATGAGGGGCACAAGTATCTTGTGCACGATGAAGGCAACGACTGCACGGCCACGCTGAAGTGGAACAGGCCTCAAGCTCCAGTCACACGAGTAGAGACAGAACTGTCCCCAAAGGGACAACCTAATGAGGTTCTCTGCCCCCCAGACCACACCATCACTCCAAATTACACAGAACTGAAAGACTGGGCACAACTTTACCTTGTTGAACCACTGGCCATTGATCCCAGTGGAAATTTTCAAGGTACCCTTAAAATAACATGAGTGCTTTGAGCACCAGTTAAGTAGGGTAGGGTTTTGAAAGGCCTCAGCGTTGGCACATCACTGCTCCCACACAAGTCTGAATTCTGTCATCACGCAACGGCAGGCCTGACATTTCTCTGAAACTGCTCTAACTACCATCTGAGCCAGGAAATGTTGGAAGTGTTTCCATTGTCTCTCTCAGTCATACGGATTTCACTCATCAAACTTCTATCTACAGCAAAAAGCTTCTGAACGGCAATAGAAATCAGTGGTAATGTTTATTTCTGTGTTGACAGATAGACAAATGCCATATGGACTGCATGGGTGTCTTCCATCACCAGCCCTGTATATGGTTTTGTAAGTTACAGGCATGGAGGAACAAAATCCAATCCAAGACTAAGCCTTGCAGAAAAACTGCTCACCAGCACTTGAAAGGATCTTTCAGCCGGAAGGACTGTCCCTCCTACAGTTCCCCAGTAACATTTTTGGGACCTTAGGACCAGAGATATTTTCATTAACTATAAGTGGATAGAACCAGACACACACAGAAAGTTAACTATTGTGTCATCTTAAACATAAGTTCTTAAGTTCAAACTATATTCATGCTGGAGGCATCAGAAACAGCCACCACTAAAAGCTTCAGAAAAAATTACAGGCAACTATACAAACAGACTGCAAATATTTCCAATTTCAGATAATGGTGGGGGTTTACATATTTTCTTTTTTTTTCTACATTTTAAACAAATATTTGTTTTTCCATATTTACTAATGTTTAGCTGGATGGAAAAACATATCTACCAGTCCCCCAAATACTCATATTTCATATCAGGACCCTGATACAGACCAATCACTATTGTTTTAAGTTACTTACAGAATTGTACAGCCCCTCAAAATTACAAAGCTCTTGTTCAATCCTGAGTCACAGCTTCAAGGTGGTACCAAGACCACCCTCACACTGCAAAAATTTCTGTTATGTCATGATCCTATTTGTGAATTTAAGGACTATGAAAACCTAACTACCAATGGAGTCAATGGGACTCTAAATAAAAAAGAGAGAAATTCAAGAAATTGTTCCTAGTTTGGTTCAATAACCTAAATCTTACCTCAAAAATCAAATTCACATGACAGTTCCAGCCCCTCCTGACCTTGTACAGCCAACTGCAAAGGCCCAAACTCTTGCACATGTAACTACACAAGACCCAGCTGTGACAGCAAACTTCCCACTTTGAACTTAGATTCCCCCAAAATGGGTCACCTCTGATGTTCACAAAGAACATCAAGAAACAATGCTCTGGTTCCCAGCCATGAGATTTGCTTAAAAGTACTTCTAAAGATAACAGGCAGTCTTAATACATTTAATCTCTTTTGAATTTTTGGACTTCAGCCTTTCCAAAGATCAGCTCAAAAAGACTACAATAAAGAAAGTAAAAAATGGAGATTTTCACATCAGCTGTGATTTCCTGAAAATCTCTAAATATAAGATCAGCAAATATGAAATGTGCAGGAATACTCCAAGTGATGTTTGTGTTACAAATAATGATACGATATTTTAATTCCAAGGAGGATAATGTGCTGCTGTAGGTATATCTAAAATTTGTCTTTCCTTTCTTCTCCTCAGCAGAGAGCTTGCTTTGGAATCTTCAAGTATATTCCAAACAGAGGGTATGAGGCAGCTCTGGGCTGATCAGCTGTGATTGAGTGTCTTCAGGAGCAGCTGGTGCCCTGATGTCCCTCCTGTGTGACTGGGACCACCTCACACAACAAATCCTCCGCATTACACTCTCCAAATTACCAAGTTACACAATGAAAAACATGTAAGTAAAATGCTTCCAACATGTTTTGCCTCAAAGTAGATCCGAAGTGACTGCCAGGACAGTGAATGCCAAGTATCTTCTCCTGAGCATAAGGAATGCTGCCTTCCAGGTGGTTTTCCTGCAGCACTGCCTGGAACAACACAGGTTCCTATTCCAATGGTGCCCAGCTCAAAGGGAGTTTATCCTTCTGCAAGACAGATACAGTAAGCAGCAGTATAGGTCTACTACTGAAGAAACCTCAGAGGTACAAATAATTCCCCTCACAGTCTAATTTTCAGGTGGTTGGAAAACACCCACAAGAGCCGGTCATGTCAGAGATGTTGGAATGAAAGCTTTGTGGCTTTACATTTCCAAATCAGAGCAGCAGAGCAAAACAGCCTAAACAAGTAATATATGGTCAGAATAATGGTCTCCAAGGGCTTAATTACCTGTGTCATTAGGCAGTGGTAGCCTCTCTAAAAGTATATTGACAGCTTTTCTACAACCAAGCAGTTGATAATGAGGCAATAAAAATACATGACAGTGCACACAGAAGAGTGCTGCAGTTGTGTCATAAACAGCCCCATCAGCTTTGATACCAACAAACAAGAGCTGCACGAAACTAATTGTGAACTGGCCACAAAAAAATCAAGGACACATATTTTGTCATTAATAACTTTTCATGTTCTCCCTTTCTGTATGTGTGCAAGCCTGTCAAAAGCAAAAGAAGATAAGAAGAAGAGGGGAAAAAGAATAATATCAAGGTGCAAATGAAATGCAAGAGGAAAAAAGTAACTGCTGCATTACAAAAAAAAAAAAAAAAAAAAAAAAAAAAAAAAAAAAAAA
>VXBB01012525.1:1132252-1215471 GCA_013399915.1 Illadopsis cleaveri
AAAAAGGCAGGGACAGTTTCAGACCTCTGTGTTAAGAGTCATAAAGCACTCCACCATCTTTCCAAACACACAATTCTGTCACGGCCACTATCCATTGTATAATGTAACAACAGGAGTACACAGCTTCAAAATGCCAAATTTGACACTATTGAAGAAGCCCTTCTCTTTAAATTGGATTACCCTGAAGACTAAGAGAATAAATGCAGGGGAACGTTTCTGTATGTAGGATTTGCACAGAAATGCACAGAAATGGATGCCTGGATGTGCTTCCACTACTGCCTGTTCCCATTTGAAGAGAGAAAGGAGAGAATTGAGAGGAAGAGAATAATACAAGACATGAGGATAAGAAATAAAGACAACATAGCATAAAAGATGTAAGAGTACATTGAGGACAAAAAAAAAAAAAAGACATGAAAAATTTAAGCAAGTAAGAAGACAGGAAAAGTGTAACAAAAAAGTTAAATGTAAAGAGAAGTGAAAGGACGTCAAGACATCTCTAAGCTGCAAATGTTTAACCATTTGTACTGAATTGGTATTTCTTTTGGGAAACAGGAGAACGATTAGCTGATCTTCCAACAGGAGATCATTTAAGAAGGGCTTAGAGAAGGATTTTCAGTCCGACTACAGCCCTAAGTGGAGAAACACAACATCACTCCCTCCTCCCCGTTCAAGCACTCATTGTTTAATCATTTGTCTTCAGCTCAGCACGGGATCCATTTTCAAACAGCTCTGCAGGATTTTAGCCGTATGGCTCCCATTGTGTTTAATGGAAATCCTGTGGGCACAGCCCGGTAGGAAGCTTTCAGAACGTACTCCAAAAATCTCTAAATAATGCACTAGTTGAACATTACCCTGTTTACTTCTCATTGGATATGACTATAATGAAACAAAGGTTAGGTCATTTGTAAAAGTAGTATTTATTGCAAAGCTCATTAATGTTTCCTACAGGGATTTTTTTTCCATTGTAAAAATATTTAGCATTACTATTTAGGATTTTTTTTTCCATATCTAAAGCAGAGAACAAAATCAACTCAAAACTCATTTGCTTTAGAAAGAAGATCCAGCAGTTAACACATCAGCCTAAGCTTCAAGAAACCTCTTTTCAAGACTTCCCACTGTCATAGGATACCTCTGTGGCTTTGTTTCAGATTTTCCCTCTGAAAATTGAGTTAACAGTTTCTATTTCATAACAGCTTTATGATGATTATAAATACCAGTGAAGCACTAATCAAAGATTCATCAGACACTGGAAAAAAGCCTCGACACGAGCTCCCTCTCTCCCCTCAAGAGGAAGGCTGTTTCCATGATCAAGTCTGACATAACTTGAAAGCTTTGAGAAATCCAAATCTTTGCCATCCAGCTCTATAAAGAGCTTCATTTCTGTGCTTTCACCTTTCACAAGCAGCATTCAGAACATGAAGATACAACTTTAATCAACTTTCATGCACCCAAACAGTAGATCACATTCCATCACCCCTTGAATAAAAAAACATACTTGGGCACAGAGAAAGTTTCAGGGACTTTCATTTCAGGGTCAGATCCTCAGCCTTTTGAACATGTGCTAAGTGGAACAGCCCTGCTGCAGAGAAAAGGCTGATACATTCACTAGGCAAAAGTTTAACCAGGGAACAGCAAACAGAGCATATTTAATACACATTTCTAGCTTCAGAAATTAGCATTAGATGTAATATTAACATCACTAGTTTACTACAAACTCTCACCTTACCCATGCAATTTGTGCTGCCATGAAAATGTAAGATCACCTCAGGAATAAACACGTTTATGTTAAGATACCTGAAAATCTGGCTCAGCAAATAAAATTCTTATGCTGTGAACTAGATTAGCACTTTTTTCCTGGATATACAAGAACAGATACCAGATATGGCAGTCTACTATGAAAACCCCAAGAAATATCTGTAAAACGTGAAGTTCAGCATTTTGCAAGATTCTGAGTTTATGTCAGAGGAATTCAGAAAAATTAGATGACACCAGAAACTACTGTGTCTACCAGTGCCCAACCGTACCAGCATGAATTCTTGCAAAATTGCCTAACTTTGAGCACAAGCCATTCCACTGAACTCAACAGTTCATTTCATAGAGTCAGAGCCTTTGTAACTTCAGTGAACAGACAGCCTCTATTTTAGCTAATCTGGTGGAAACAAAGCCTCACAAGCCTACCTTGCTAAGAAATTATTTAGTGTTCTCCTGAGGGAGTTTTTTTTTCCCCTCTAAGTAAGAATCAACACAAAGAAAAAGAGCCCTTTGAATCCTTAATTAAATATTATAAAAAGTTGAAAGAAAACTATCATTATCTTATAACACATCATTACCATGCTGGAGACTGATTTCTGGCAAACCAATTTAGAAATCTATATCCAGGAGGGGGAAAGGGCAATAACAACAAAAAAAGTCACAGTGACACAGGAAAGAGAGGCTGGGCTGGACATGTGGGGAATGAATGCCAAGCAACAAACAGCAGCACCTCACAGTGCCAAAGTTTTAAATAGTCCATTTGTTCTTCAGAAAGGAAGGACCATTTACCTTCATCATGAGCAAAAATGCTACATAGGACCTCTTGTGCATGACAGGGGAATCCCCATAATGTGAGAAGAAGATTGGTCAGGTCCTTTCATATCCATAGCTGGGCAGGTGAAGAAGCTGGATTCTCAGGAAGTTACACAAAAGCAATAAAACCTGTGGCCACAGGAAACATCTCAGACTCCTGCTTGCTCTGTTACTTAAAGCTCTCTTTTGTGACACAATTACAGTAATTCACAGGTTCCAACATTCTGTAGCTATAAGGAAAAAAGATTTTTATGACCGATGTGACCTGGAGAGGCCAAGGCGGGCAGAGAGGGCAGGGTGGGCTCAGGCAAACAGAACCCACCATGGGTCAGACCTCCCTAGGGGGGCTGCACTCTGAGGAACACAGATCTTGTCAGCCTAAGTGGCTTTAGATAGATGTCAGCCAAAAAAGAAAAATAAAGCAAGTGGGAAAAAATCCTGTCCCTGCAAAAAGTCACATCCAGCCCAGTGGTTGCAGAGTGGGTCTATCTGCCTTCACAGCAGAGACAATCCTACCTGACACAAATGCAAGCAAGGTCATCTTGCAGAACATCCAATGCTGGCATTGAGTGTAAAATTAAACTAAAATGAAACTGAATTACTTTAGATCACCCACGTTTGCTTTATTTTTAAAATAACTGCTATAACAGCAATTTGTAAATTATCCATAGTTGTCTGTTCTATTTTGTCTATTCATATTTGTCTGGCATAGTGTGTTCCAAACAGCAGTTTTATTTCAAGATTATTATAAAATAAGGATGCTGACAATCTTTTTATTAGCACAGTGCTAGCCCAGTATTTTTATACCTTTGTTAAGCTCATTGCTAATGATTCACTTCAAAGTAATTTCAGAATACTACAATAAAGTGCAATAGATGCCCTTAATCTTCATGATCTCAAATCTTAATTCTCTGCTAAAACCACTAAACACATAGCATGTTATGAGAAGTTCCTTGGCTGCAAATGGCACAAACTAAACCTGCTAAAAAACCAAACTTACTGTTTGGAAATGTAAAAATTATAAATCCAGCAATATTTGGAATTGCTGAAGGAATGTGGTAACTCATTTTGCAATAAAGGCCATGTTCTTCTTCACACAGGCTTTTTTGTTTTGATATTTACACAGATGCATCTCCAAATGAAAAACAGTCTTATGGGAGGAGGAGAAACAAATCCTTAACTGGTGGGGTGATCACTTTCACTGTTTGACTCCTAAAACTGTTTGTTAAAGGCAAATCTTTTAGAATTCGAGCAAATACATCTTGATTTTAATAGATTATATCCACAACTCTCTGAACAAGTGGAAAGCTTCTGGATTTTTAGTTCATTTGGGAACAAGTCTTTCAGCCTCTCACTGATGAAAAATTAAAACAGGAGAAAAACGCCACTGTTAGCTTAAAACATAAGCAATCAACTCATTTTACTGTTGAGTATTATTTATTATTTATCACAGGCTGCTGTTGTCGAGAGAGTTGTTTCAAGCACCTGCTTACAAACATTATGAAAACATATACAAACTGGAGGAATTTAAATGTTAGCATTAAGGGCTGAAAAATGGTTTATCGACCCAAAAGATTGTGTATTAACAGTAATCTGAAGGGAGTATGCACCTCCAGCACAAACATGCCTTTAATAACAACAGTTTTCAACTGTGAC
Source organism: Illadopsis cleaveri (assembly GCA_013399915.1). Classification (NCBI taxonomy): domain Eukaryota; kingdom Metazoa; phylum Chordata; class Aves; order Passeriformes; family Timaliidae; genus Illadopsis; species Illadopsis cleaveri. The sequence goes on from VXBB01012525.1 coordinate 1,136,474, forward strand.
TATAAAAATCCCATTTTCCTGTATTCTGTGGAATACTTGACAGTATTAAAGCCTTAATGTTGGACAATCAAAAAAAAAAAAAGACATCGCAAATCATTTGGCACTTCCTACATTCTGTGTCTTGTCTTAAAAATTTCTCATTTTTAGTAAAAATAAAAGGCACAGCAAAAGTGGTAACTTGCCTAGAGTCAGTCAGCCAGAAGGGTTCAAACTTCCCTTCAGATTTCAGTGAAGGCAATTCCTGGATGGGTTAATAATTTAGTCAGAACAAAACCCAGCATCCCAGTTTAGTCTTTTGTTACCAAATCACACCAAGTACAACCTGCCTCCTACTTTCTTCAATAATGTAAAGGCATTGTTTTACATCTTAGTCCTTTATTTAGACACAATACAAACACCCTGCTCTGTAATCCCAATATTTAAAATACAATTATTCTCCAATAAATTAATACAGAATCACCAAATATGATTGGGGTAAAAAGTAACATCTACTTCTGAAATGGCTTTTGAAAATTTATAATCAGTGTGGATCTAAGATAATGAATATTTTAGGGTGTAATATTGTACTGGATTGAAAATACTTGCATTTTAAATAGATGAAAAAAAATTTCACTTTTTAACAATCATAAAAATATTTCATTTGGCAGCGGAAATTAACAGGTTACCTTCAGAGTCCAAACATACATATGGGAATCCATATAAAAAACCTGTTTTAAAGAAATATTATTACCCATTCTATATGAATGTCTAGTAATATATAAATGTGAAACTATTATAAATGTGCAAGTCTGATTTTAAAGAAAAATATTCTTAAGATTGCAATCTATTCAAGTTATTGAAGTTTAACTTAAACTTTGCTAGAGGAGAGCCAGTTCCAACTGTTAATTATTTTTAAAATACCATGGGAAAAGAAATTTATCGATGTCTATTTTTTCACTCATGTTTACTTTGGGATGAAAAATTTTGCTTGAGGTTTTCAAGCCATGCAGACTGCACAGATTATACTGAATTACAACACTCTTGCTTTATTAAAACTCTCAAGTATATATACTAATGAATGTCATCTCATATAAAATTTATATATTTCTGCCCACACATTGCATAAAATTGCGATAAAATGCCAAATATATAAACGAATGATAGCTAAAGTTTTATGAACTACAAACACAAGGTCAGTAGTGCTTCACTTCTGCAAGATAAATTTGACATCTGGACAGCACAGTGAATCACAACCAGAACTGCAATGGCCAGGGAATATAAACTGCCTATTAAAAAAAATAAACCAAAAAATACAGCAAATCACTCTCGCATGGACTTCTCAAAACACTGTACCACCAGAAGCAAATGCTTCTTTCAGCTACTGCTGAAACTGTTCCATCCTCCAAAGAATCATGAAATCCTTCTCTGAGCCAAGGCCTTTCAATGGGATTTTCAATCCCATTTGGGTACAGACGTTTTATATGACCTAGTAATATGAATAAATAAGAATTCACCCAGCGGTGTCCATTTCTGTCACTTTTCTTTTTTTAAGCAGGTACCTGTGCTCAGCAGCATAAGATGACACTTCTTCCTGTGGCAGTGTAAAATAATTCTGTCATCCATGGCATATATCAAAACTGACAAGAAAACACATTCAGAAAAAAATTTTCTTTAAATAAAATTTATTTAATTCCACTAAGGATATTTAAATTTTTGTTTCAATTTTTTTGGTGAGCATGTCTGCATTTAGGTTTTTGTATTTCATCCTGCAAGAAGAATAATAGAGAAGACACTATTGTTTTTAACATAACTGCTAAATTGAGGCTACCTCCTAGAATACAAGTCTTAGAAAAGCTCAGATCAGGTCCTCAACTTTCTTATATGGTAAAAAGCTCAAAGCTGGAGCTGGATGATTGAATGGGTCCCAGTTTGGTGGCATTTGAGCAGAGTTAGGAAATGGTGGGTTGTGGTTTCATTTTGTTTTTTTTAAAGAAGAATCTTTTCACTTTACCTTTGCTACTTTCAAGTTTCATTGTCATTTTGATTGAGTGTTATTTACACCACTGCATGTGCACATAACCAGTGTGGCTCCAGGCCTTCCTCCTTGGTGCCCTATTTTTAAATCCCTGCAGAAGCTCAGACCCTGTACTAGATTATGTCCAGTGCTGATGTTGCCACAGACATACTAGGCAGATTTAATTTACTCAAATCCGGAGCCAGCTCAAATTTTTGCATGAACTTAATATTCAATTCAAGGCAAAAATAGCAAAGAAGAAATTCCCATTAATATATTTTCAAAAATTCTGCTGGACAGTTTTCCTTAAATACGTTGGCTGCTTTTATTTCTACAGTTAAGAAAATGGTATCTCAGAGAATTAGCATTACTTTTATAAGAACTTATGGCTGCACTTTCTTTTTATCTGAGTTACTAGCTGAGTATATTCACCACTATAAAAAGCAAGACTGGGGACCTTAATGCCATGTTTTTCTAACTTCAGAACCAGATAATGCATGCATATGTTACTTAGGAAGACTTAATAAAAATCTATTAATAGACTTCAGTAACATATTCTCCAGGAAATGCTCTGATGGCCTGTTCTGCATTATCCTAAAGTTGTAATTTGATTATCACTTTGTTGATCACTGTATTATCATGGGTCCAATTCAACGATCAGTGGAGTACAAATTTTCAAAATTTACACATTCACACCAATTTAATCAACAACTCAGACCAGTTTGACAGTAATTTATAACTTTTTAAACAGAGAGCCTTCTGTTTAAACCTCGGACTTTTGTTCCATAAGTTCCATTTTGAACAGAGATCTGTGATATTTCCCATAATGGAGCACTGCAGAAGTGATGACCCATACAGAAATGCAGTAGGAGGGTGATTCCTTTTCTTCTCTGTTCAGCTTTCACTATTATAAGGAAATGCTGATTTATTGAAAGGTAAGAAAAAAAAATACTAAAAAATGGTTGAGATCTCAAATGCAAGCCAGAAAAACTGCCCGATTTTGGTCCATCCCCAGTCTGTAGTCACAGGTTGCTACACAACCTTCCCCAGGCCTACTGAACACAAAAAGCTTCACAAAAGGATAAATGAGATCTGGAATTAAGTGGATATTGCCAAAAACTATGATAAAAGACAACATAAGCACTCCAGAAATACTTCTGATATCCCTAATAGTCCAAAACTCACAATTAACAGAGATGTAACAACTACGAACTGCAAGGAGCTTTAAAATTACTGAAACCTTTTCTATCTATACTCCTTGTGGGGAATATAATCAAATAAAATGGGCTGTAATTACATAGGACTCATATTCAATTTAATTCAATTATTTGGAACGTGTGCATACTGCAGGACAGCCTCATTAGGATGGCTCAGCAGTTTGTTTTCAAATGGGACTGGTAAGTCAACATTTACGATGAACCATCACAAAGGCTGCCCATCCACTCTAATGGTTCAGAATAATCAGTTATTACAGCCAATTCAAAACACTGCAGAACAGTGAATAAAACTGTTCTGCAGTTGTATGTCAGGAAGATCTGATGTTCCAAGCAAGAGAATGACACTGCTGGAAATTTTAGTTTCCTTTCCTGCCTCCTACTTGTCATTCAGAATAGCACATTACCTTGTGGGGATGCTATCCCCACTGTTTTCCTCAAAGAAAATGAACTTTATGTTCTCTGGATTGCTACAAGAAGCAGAGGACTGCAATAAAGAACAAAAAGATGTTTTGACCTCAACATCAACAGGCTGACTTTGGTATACTGCCTATCTGCAATACATTAAACAGCAATGTCTTTCTATTTTGCCCTAAGCAGGAGTACAATCAAATGTCGTACACGACAAAATTCTTCATGCATGTTTGTTGTATTTTTCCTCTTCTCCCCTTCCACGTCTTCCTCTCCCCATCTTAAACACTCTCTTTCTTTCTTTTAGTAATTCTTGTACCACAGGAACAAACTGCTACAGAATAAACAGCGTTTGTGACACGTAAATGTGATTAAGGGAAAATTTTCAGCACTTAAATGGATTTTTTTCTTTTAATCTTGGTACCTGAAGATGAAAAATACGCTTCTCTTTCCACTACTAAGGATATTTTTGTAACATCACAATCATTACCATATTAAATCTGCTGGTTTGATGACAACAATTGTAATAAGACCGGAGGCATGAACAGGAGCCCATTGTCCAAAAGCACGTCTGTGAAGTCAGACACAGCTAAATCCTGGGGTTCAGTGGCAGGTCAGTACAGAGCTCTTTCCAGTCCAAGGAAACAATTGAAAAAGAAATCAGCAATATCTGGAAGCCTTGTTTTTAATCCTTATTTAAAACATAGTGTTAGTAACCCCAGCTTTTTAATGGGATCCCTCTCTCAGAAGCATCACCAACAGCACTGCCCATGTGTTGTGCTTCCCTAAATTAGTTGCAACAGACACTTCCCAAAAATTATATTCATTTATTTACTATAAGGAAATTTCACTCTAAAAAACAACAAAGAAAAACAGTTATTTCATTTTCAGACTAAAATTCACATAGCAGTAAGACCAAACTATCCCAGAATACTTCACTCTTGTTAGTTGGTCACCAGCTCCTCCAAATCATCAACATCCACGTATAACCCAGCTCCTAGATCTCAATTTGGCCAGCTCTTGTCTGCAAGTTCTTGGCTCATTTTCCTATCCTCAATTTTCACTTTTTATTAGTTGAGTCACTGGCTGGGAGTCATTACTGAAGTTCTATTTTTGCCATTTCCTGTGAAAGTTTCAGGGAGGCATTTAGTTTCCACAAGAGTGGAAAAGACACAAAGCAGGTGAGGAAACTGTTGGGGGTCTGATTGAGTTCAGTGGGACACAACCAGACTGAGGCTCATGCTTTGAGTGATGAACCTTACTACCAAGGCCAAGTATCTTGCAACAGCAATAACTTCTGTTTAAAAGAAGAGGAAAGTGAGTTTATGTCTTCCAACTTACAAGAATCAAAAAGAAAGTATTTTAGAAAGGCAACATAGCTACAGCAATTTCTCCACTGCTTATGAGCAGAAAATCAGACATTCCATCTTCCCCAAAGACATGGGGAGTTTTGAGGAACAGTAACAGGCTACAAGTTCAAAAAATGTTCCCAGAGCTGCATCACCGCTACACATGAAAATTTTGTAATACTTTTTGAAAGCAACACACTGTAAAGTAGAAACACAACAGCTTTAATTTTGTTCAATGGCTAAGTGTACCCAAGTAATTTTTTTCTGACGCTCTAACACTACCCCTGTAACAAACTGAGAAAATAAGATATTAACCAAGTACTTGCCCCAAGAATACTGTCACATACATAGTTAATGAGGTTCAGTGGTTGAGCAGGAATACCTATCTCCTCACTGCACCTATCATCTCTTGTTACTATTCATGTCATTACTTAGCTGTAGGTCACTCAAATTCATTTTCCCAGGGTAATATTATAACCTTGCAGGTATTTGAAGCAGACATAATAAAACAAAAAGGTTAATTGTGCATTCTGTCAGGACCATGTGGCATCAGGCCATGACCATCAATTGCCTGGTAAATCTTATCTCAGTTTTCTTTGCTATTTAAACTTTCCCTGGCTGAATGACAATTTTTCATTGTCTAAGCTGTCTAAAGGGTAGATTTCAAAATAAAGTTTCAGGTTCTTTAGCTCATACCTTGGTTTAACATTCTAAAAGACCTAATTTTGGTAATGCTTTGTATACTCTTAAAGATTACTCGTTTCCTAATAATTTAATACTATTTGCTTTTGTAGTTTAAATGTATTATGAGGCTAGTCTCCCTTAGTACATGGCTACAATTGAATGCATAAACCATGTTAATAAACCATAATAAGAACTTAGAAAATGGTATTCCTTGCTATCAGCACTCATGACAGAATGAGGCCTGTACACAATATACAAAAGGCTGGAACACTGTAGCAATTTTTCTTGTTTTACGCTTTTGGCCAAATTCAACTCATAGAGGAAAAAGTTCAGTCATGCCAAGGACAATCTAGAACTTCATCAGTAAGATCACTGTGAGTTGGACTGATTAGAGAGCTTGTGCATCTGAGACAAAACTGAGTCTGATTTTAGAAGGGAGGAGAACAGCACTAGAGTCATCAAAGAGCAACTGATGTGGTGGGTGCACTTTGAATACAACCATCATCTCTGCCAAGGACTGAAAATGTCTTAAATCATGGTCACAACAACCATACAATGTGAGGAGAGAAAGGTGATGCTGACCATTTGTGCTGCAGCTGTGTAGTTGGAACTCATATTGAACTACAGGCCACAGCCACTGTGAAGAACGACAAGAGAGGTCTCCAAATTACCAGTTCCAGGAGAGACATGCGGCAATTTTTTTTCCAGTGACTGCACAGTTACACAGACTCATGCAAAAGGAACTAATTCTAGAAGGACAGCAGCTTTAGGGAAAAAGGGAACATTCCCAAGAGGAGATCATTGGGAATGGCCTGGGAGACACCCTCCTGAAGGACAGCAGAGCAGCCAGACACCCTCACCCTAAGCCTTGTGTAGATACTGTGTCTTCCAGTTCTGACTCAGGTGCTGCTTTCTTTGAGTGGTCAGAAGACAGGATCTCTTACACCACCATTTCTTCTGCCAAACAGATAAAAGACAAATTCTGAGGAGTTTACCTGTGGCCCCAGTTTACAGACATGAGCTCTATGAAGTGACACAGTCTGACCCTCAGCTCTGGCTGCTTTCTCACTCAGCATGAAGATCTTTTTAATCACCCTTCAGAAGTACCTTTCTCATAGTGGGAATTTGTGCACCTAATTCTGGGGGTTTTGTTCCTTCTGCAGGTCTATTTTTATTTCACTTATAATTCCTTTATTTTTTTATATTAAATTCCAACTATACAACAGACCTATGAAGTCCAGAGAAAGTGGAACTAATTCATGCCTGTGTTCCTCAAAGACAGCAAACACTTTCTTACTCCATTTAATATGATGCTACGCATGCTGGAGCAGCCAGACAAAGATATTAATATCACCACTCTGTTCCAGTAATTAATAGCAACTGCTCTCACAGCTCTGATAAGCTGGGAAACACATTTCATTTCTTTTCCTTTCCTGCTCATGAAATACTAATGGAAGAGGAATAGGTACAGGACTCTTGCAGTGACCTTACATTAGGACTGCAGCACCTTCAGACTGACCAGAGACAGCATGGAGCCATCACATGTCTCCACCAGGAAATGGGAGGGCACACCCACTAAAAATTTAGAGAGCATGCAGCTCAATGAGGCATTTCAGTTCTATCACAACACATTATTAATGCCAATTACGGCATGAAAGATGCTAATGTGAAGTTCTTCAGGGAGCAGGCAAAAAACACCGATCAGCTCTGGAGATAAGGTTTGTCTTAGTTACCAGTTTCCACGCCCAAGCACACAATGATCTGTTGAAATTTTGCAACCTGTTTCTTTCCCTGTCACTTTCAGAGGTTCCTAGAAAATGGAAAGAGGTTCCTTTTAAAATGGAAAACTAGGCATAACCTTCTCTCTCCAGAAGAAGAAATAGCTAATAAATAGGATAAAGACCCAACATTACAATTGCTGACACATTTTCATATGTAATTTGTGGAACATTTCCTCCGTGCTCTTACCCTTGTATGGAAGAATGACACATACGTGCATGTGGAGCTTGGAGAGGGGTATGGAACAGGCAAGATGGTCGTGCCAAGACACTGCTGGCTGGAGAGATACTAATGCAGTTTCATAAGGCACAAAGAGAGCGTGTGTGGAGAGCAACATTTATCTATGACAGCAAAAAGGCATAAACCTCTCTAGAGGCTGGCAGAGTTTGTGGAAAGAAATACACTTGTACTAGATCTACGTATCCCCAGAAGATGGGACATGAAATTTTGGGGTACCTTAAGAAAATTTCACTAGCCCAATACACATGAAAATCACATAATAAACTAACAAAGCTCAGTAGTACATGTTCAGTAGCAAAATCAAGTTAATAAAATAGAATTTTGTTTTATGTTTCCAGTGGTCCATTACTAAACAGCATCATATGGAATGATGAGCTTGAGATTAAAGTTCTCCCAGGAGTGTATTTTTATGCTTTGTTCAGTTTGTTTATTTTTCAGCACGTAATGCTGATCATCAGCATGCAAATTAAAGGATGAATGAAAAAAAAAAAGGATTTTAAAAGGAAAAGCAGAAAAAAAAAATTAAGAAACCAGTTAGGATATTACCAAAGAACATGCTAAGTAAAAACACATTTGCTGCCACATGTTCTCTTGCTGTTTATTTTGCTTGTGATTTCTGCTGTATGGGAGCCATCACTAGCAAATTAATCACATCAGATTTCTGAGAGGATAAAGTGTCCTCTTCCAATAAAAGCAAAGAGAAGTTCTCATTACAAAGCAAAACAAGACAATAGGGTTTGAATTTCTCACTATATAACTGTATTGCCATCCCATGGAATAGACCCAGTGGCAGAGGCATTGGGCCTGAACTACACTACGCAAATCGAGGTTACTGGAAGAGATCTTATTTCAGTACTTTGGTATCATAAGGAATATGAGATCAAAAAGCTGCTGAAAATCTTTCAAATGGCCAATAAGATTTGAGTAAAAGTAATTCTTGTAATTTCAATTATAACAGCATTTATGTTACAAGGGTAACCAGCCAAGGAGAAGAACTTGCACAAGACAAATATTAAGCTCTGCTGAAATCAGTGGGAGGTTTTTCACAACAGAAAAAAATGAAGACCATCAGATATTTAGTACTGATGTCAGGCTCATGTGCAAAATCACAAAGTATTTGATATGATATGATTTTTTTTTTTTACAGGGCAAAGCTTTTGCTTAAGAACTCCTAACAAAGTGACAGTGGGCAGCAAATTAAATGCTAACCATGTATTAACATAACTCACTCCAACATCAGCTGCCACATTCATCCTCAGCTGGAAGACATCTACTTTCCTCACTTGCAACTTCCTCTCTTCAGCCATAGCCACAGGGACTGCTACAATCTATATTCACATATGTCTTTCAGCACAAAGACAGGATTCTGAAGTATTATGAAAGGTTGGTTTATGTGCATGTTAATGTATGCCTATGAATTATGTAAGTGCAAAGAGAGCCAAAAAATATATCACAGGATATCTACCTACCTCTATTCACATTCTATCTAACAGTTGTGGCTTCACAGGAGAAAGGTGACAGCCACAATTCACACTTTTTAGGTTTTGGCTACTGTTAAGTACCTTCACATCTTTTTGCTTCTATGTGTCTGTTGCCAAAAGAGGTCTGTCCTCCAGTACAAAGGGATTTCCAATCTAGATTAATTACTTATCAGATCCATAAGAGCAAAACCTTAAGAAAAAAGCTCCTTGTGCAATGTGGGATAGCAGAATTTGCTCTTTACAGTTAAGAATCTTGGTTTATTTTTCTCCAGTGGTGCTGTGATTCTATCATTCATTTCCTTTATCAACAAATACCTTCCCTGCGTAAAGCAAATTCCATTTTTAATCTCACATGGTTTCAGTAACAGATGCAGGCATGTATCTGTCTTTGGACAAGTTGATAATCCTCCACAAAATCTGAGTATGTTAGGACTCTGCTCATCTACACTCCACTAATCCTAAACTTCACAGATTAGAATCACAGGTAGAATATTTAACTGCAGAACTGCAACAAAGGCTTCTTCTTGCCTTTCTCTATATTGGTAGGAAATTTGATGAAAAACTTTATAGCAGTCACATAAAATATTTTTACTTTTTCACTTATAAGAAGAAGCTGGGAATTATATGCACAAATGGTATTGTCACATTTTTTTTCTTTTCTTTTTTTTTTGGTGTGCATATTTCAGCAATTACAAGTTACAGGTGTCATATACCCAGGCATGGAAAAAAAATGTAACATTTGACATTTGTGTTTGGTTTGTGGGTTTTACCCTTTTAATTAAAATAGTTCTCCAAAGACGTCTCTACTAGCTATGCCTTTTAGAGTCATAGAAGCAGACTTCCTGAATAACTGGGAAAGATTTTGTATGACTAACTGGATAAATTTGGATTTCCCCTATATAGTCTCCTCATTTTTGGAGCAGAAAACCATCAGTTGTGTTTTGACAGAGGCTTATGGTCAATGAAGAACCTCCTGAGCATAGCGCTGCAGTATGCAATGCCTAAACACCAGATTCTATACATGGTAACTTCCCTGCAAGAGCAGAAGATATTGATGACATTTTAAGCATGTGAAAATTCATCATTGAGAGAATTACGTTTAGAAATGAGTAATTTTTATGCAGGCTTAAATAATAATTGAGATGACAGACTGCAGAAAACTGAAATGCAAACTTACAACACCAAAACCCAGAAAATTCATAAAACAGCCTTAGAATGGTGGTATCAAAAACTGTCCTATTTATACGTCCTTGAGTTGTAAATACAGATAAATTCTTTTAAGTCTGACATGTGAAAGCTTAACACATGAGAGCTCAAACTGAAGAAAACAAGCCTACATAGTGATTCCTGTCAGAAACCATTAACTTCACCTGCCAGAAAAAGCTTCTGTTGTTGCTTGAACAATCCCCAGGAATACAGTTCACCAGATATAAAGAGGGCTGCACACTTAGCACAGAATTTCTCTGTTAGGACTTTCAGCAGTGCTGAGACACACAGAAATGACAATAGATAATTTTTCCCATTTTATTGCTGCATTACATGAAGTGGGTGGGACGTACCCATGTAAGCAGCACTCAGAGCTGCTCTGCGACCAAAACTGCCTTTAGTATTAAATTAACTGCATAAGTTGAACTGGAAGGGACTGATGGGGAAGAATATGATTCCTGGAATTAAATGTCTTTTTATGAATTTGTACATCAAAATCTGCCTAATTAAAGGGAAAGAAACTTCAGCCTGTAGTCTAAACAAACTTCTCACCATCTCGCAGTATATGTGTAAGACAAACAAAAGATGTAAATTATTTTCAATATCCCTAGATATATTATATGACCAAAGTTTGGTATGGTTTGGGGTGTTTTTTTCAGTTTTTATCAATAGAATCTCAGAAAGGTGCTTAACCTAGCAAGACAAAGAAAGGAAATACCCCAAACCTCTGCATAAATCTTTTCTCCCAGAGTACTGGCAGTAGACTGAAAGGAGGATAAAGAGACAATTGTTCCCAAAAATGTGTGGAAAAAAATCCAGGTGTCATGACCAGGAAAATACATATGCCTACAGAGAGAGATATAGAGAAAGATATAGAGAGAGATATATAGATATAGATATAGATATAGATATAGATATAGATATAGATATAGATGGATAGAGAGAGAGAGAGAGAGAGAGAGAGAGAGAGAGATGGATGGATAGATGGATGGATGTCTTCAGCTGGCTGATGTAACCAGAAAGAAATTCTGTAGTTCACGGCTCATTGCAATCCAACTGATCTATACAAAACAAGCAGTCTACAAAACATAAGATTGGCCTAAAAATTAATTACACCCAGCAGGAAGAATTTGATTCATCCAGATTAGTTGCTAAAATGCCCTCTGGGGGTAGATACAATCTTTCCTTAGAAATGAATTAAAGATACGATTCCAAGTGTCATGCTTTGAACATATAATCAATACTCCCATTACTAAAATTTCCACTGTGAACTTCCTTAAAATGATATCAGCCAGTGTTATTTTGAAATCTGAAAGAAGAGCTGACAAGAGGAAAGCCTGTGGTTATACACACATTTTCCAGCCCCTTCTTAGGAATTACCTGCCATGGGAGCACACTGAAGCTCCAACAGACATAGCAAGGTGTATCACCTGCAAATGAGAGCACTTTTATTTCACGGACATAATGTTCTACAGTAAAAGATGATCACAAGGAGTCCTCAAAGATGTTTAAGCCTCTGCTTTTATGACATCAATGCACAACAAATTTGATTAACAAACTGACAACAAGCAATCCACCACTTAAAAATCATCCTTTTTTTTTAAATTCAGCTATTCTTTCTTTTTTCATGAGGCATCCATCCAAAAGGTGCTAGAGAAACCAAAAAAGTAAAATTATAATGATGACTTCATATCTGACCCTGATTACAGTTCCAATTAGTATTGCAATTCAGGACTTAGGGTATATTAGGGCTAGAAATTTAAGCTGCTTGAAAAATACCAAAGTTACAAACCAACAGATTTTCTGTTTCTCACAAGAATCAAGAACTTCTCATTTTCTAGCAATCCTTCCATACATTTTAAAAACCTGTGCACTGTCTTATCCTATACACCAAGGGTCTTTCTTGATATCAAAGCTTAAAAACTCAGGAACTTACCTGCACAAAAAGAATTCTGCAATTCTATTCTACTCCTGTTGACGACTAAACTGAGAAACTTGGACAGTGGAAAGTAGAAATTGAAAAAGAATGAAGACAAAAGATGCCTAATACTGGGTGTATGAATAACGTTTTCCTCCAACTACTTACAGCTCTCTCTTTCATCTTTGTCCTAAATGCTAGTCCTTAATAGAGCAATATGAAATTGAGCAGCAAAAAAACCCTAAAAAATGTAAATATAACTGTAAGAGCAAAAACTTATTAAAATTATAAATAAGATAGATGGTGAGTGACAACTGTAAGTTTGTCTCTAAAGAAGCCACACTTTCTGAAGGTTCAGTCTGAGATGCACAAGAGACAGACATGGTCTATGTGCAGCGAGTTCTCAGAAGTCATTGCCATGACAGGTTTTTAAATTATGGGAATTAAAGAAATTGAACTAAAATGGTGAGGAAGGAGAAGACAGAAGATGGCTAAAACTTGGATATTAGTTTTTAAGTCAACAACAGCATTATCACAACTTGTAAATGAGATTAAGAAAGCTGTCAGAACACTTTTGCTGCAGCGGAACTAGACCATGATAAATCTATGAAACTATTACAATAAAAGTATCTAAATCATGGGTAGATTTAATTTGTGGCTTGCATAAATCACACATTGCTACGTATCAGAGTTATATGCTTTCCATGGCATGAAAAATTATGAGATTTCACATAAAACACTGACAGAAGGAACAGTTCTTCTGACCAACATTCCAAGTTCTCCAAAAGGGGTCTAAAGACCTCTTAAAATTGATTGCACACGAGTATGAACTCTAACTATCAGCATATAATCAGCTTTATGAATTTTACTGTATCATTCATCTTAAATTCCCTCAGACTTTACACAATCAATAAGAAAAGTTTCTCCAGAAAGATGCAATACCTGCAAACAGCCTCTCTTAGCATGAAATTAAAGTCAGGCTCCAGTGAATGGGCTCTGCCAGGCACACTCCTCTTGTGCACGTTCCGGGACATTGCCAGTTCCTTTTTCTGACTTGGACAAATGACTTCTCACAAAGGGCTACTCAGGAACTGAGCTGCTTTTTAAAAAAGCACTAACGTGGCCCCACACTGAGCAGAGACTCTTCTGCATGAAGCCTTCATTACTCATACATTTCAAATCTGTTGCATTAGCACACGGGACATCAGAACCACTCATTCTCTCTGGTGCTCTGTTCCAAAGTCCGCAGAGCTCCTGTTCCCTCTTGCTGCTGGGGAAATCAGGCTTTTTCTTCACCACATGTTAGCCAGTGTCTGACCTACATCAGGAAGAAGAATGAATCTTCCACTAATCCACATCCTAATAGCCAGACTTTCTTAAACCCCAAACAGGAAAGCCAGGCATGTGACAAGGAGCATTATTCCTGCCCCTGCCATTCATTAATATTCTTGTTATTCAACTTCTTTTTCATATCCTTTTTTCCTCTTTGTAAAAATACATCAGAGCAAATTAATGTCATTTATATTAATCTACTGTGGTCAGAAATTACAAAGATATGATCTGCCATTACTCTGTTTATCAGGAAGCGAGGTATCTCTGTTGTAGTATTTAATACAATAAACCTTTTAAATCAGCTTTAACAGACCTCAATCAGAACGTGCTTGCAGTGAGTAATATTCTGTACTGGACCTGCAAGTTGTTTATTGAAATAGCATCATCTATGCCACACTGAATTTTGAAACCCAAAATTATACAGTGAATTGTTTTTTATTTTTTTTCCAAAGGTTCTTAATCCGATTTGGGAGCCTGTAGACTTAGACCAGGTAAGCAGAGCTCTATCTTCTCGATTAGTGAGAAGACTGGTGCTGACTGAAAACTTCACTACACTGGACAGGCACCTTTGGAAATGTATGTCAGAGATTTTTCGATTTAGGGCCTTTAGAAAATGTATTTGTGAAAGGTCTTGTATAATCAGTAGCATACTGGTGGTTAAACCATGGAGCTCGGAAATTCATACAGAATTTTCCTAACATCGAGCACTGTTCTCTCCCACTTACCCCGATTTTCATGTCCAATTTTAATCTTTCTTAGTATTTTTTAATATTAATTCTATGCTGCTTAATAGGCTTGATCAACTTCTACTTCCCTTTGTTTTTCAGGCAAGCATTCAATGCTTTATGAAGAACTCAATCCTATTACACACCTTATGAAGTTCATCAGAGTCAAGATTGCAATCTTTTGTCTCAGGTGTGACATTGCTTTACTGAAAAAACAAAGATTTACTTTGCAAAACACTGTGAATTCTACAGATGAGAAGTCTCATGTATAAAAATTTACATATATGTATGACAAACAAAATTGTTTTTTCCTTTACTAGTAGTTTCTTTGGCTGCCTCCACAGGTTACATGAACCCAGGGACTGAAATCCCCATCTCAGAAATTGGGTTATTTGGCTCTCAGCTATCCAGAGCAGCTGCTGGTGAGACCCCAGGGACACCTCCTGCATCACAAACCCACGCAAGGGAGGCCCACAGTGAATGCTGTAACAAAATCAAGACTTTTCCCTCTCAACCCTGCACTCTACTCATAAAAAAAGGTTGCAAAATGAAGCCTCCTGCTCTGCCACTGCCTCTCGAAAATAAATGCACAGATATTTATCAGGTGGCCTGTTTATGAGGTTATTTTCTTAAAGGAGAGGAGCTGTTTATACACACATACTACTGGGGAATTTAGTTTTGTTGTAAAACTCCTGGGGAAGGATTTGTGTCCCTGTTGTGAACACCTCAAATCCAAAAGAACCCTCATAAACCCAAAAATCCTGTAATAAATGTTTAGCCTTGCTTTGTTTTCAAATGTGCTTTTTAAAATATCATTTAAAATTCTTGACAAGAAGCATTCCAGTATTTCCTTCCTCACTAAGCACAAGTTACCTGAATTTACCATTCTTGATTCTGGAAAGGGAGACAAGACATACAAGGAGTGTTCACTTTTCCTGCTCAGTTCCCTCAGCACTGGCTGCTGTGGATCTTTTTTAATGGGAGTTGGTTGGCTGGGTCAGAGCAAAGGCACACACTGTCTGTGCTATAATCACTGTTTCTGCCCACAGATCCCATTTCATGTCATAACTGCACAATTTTGATTAGTCACACCAGATTCAGGTGGACTGTGCTCTTTTGTTACTCACTCATCATTAGGAGCACAACACCAAAGCACAAGCTGGATTACTCCAGAGGTCCACAAGGCAGATTTTATATAAGCATCCACATACAGCTATGAGAGACATCAGGGCTCATGATCAGCCACTGAGTATGGGGTTAGAAATAATGGGGTCAGTAGCCACTTGAAACATTTTTATGGCTTCCATTAAATGCAATCTGTCTGTGAAAGACTTCACATCTGTTTAGAGTTCATTTGTGTCTTTTCATTCATACTTTTTTTTTTTCCAGCTGGTAGATGGACCAGATTTTCAGTTGCCAAGGTTTTCTTTCAGTGTTTAAATACTTCCCATCCTATTTCTTAATTCCACATATAATTTCATAGCAATATTAGTTAGTGAATTGTTCAGAATTTGTCTGAATTTGTTTGTTTAGCTGTGAAACGTCATTATTTTCATTTAGAAGACAACAGAGGGAACAAATCCCAAGAGATTTCGAATCATTTTCATAATCTTCTTTTAAAGCCAACCGATTTAGGAACAGAAAAATAAAGGGTGAAACATGTTTACACAAATATTTCTTTGGGTCAGAAACAGAAAATTTCAAGCTAGGTATACTCTGAATTATTAGATCATATTGTTTATTATGCTTTTATCAGCTTCTGTAACACAAGATACGACCAATCTTTACAAATCTCTATTTCCATGGACTAGGAGGGCAATGAATCTATTACTACCATTTATTAAATTAACATATTTTTCAAACATAGATTTTAAATTTCAGAAAGTGAGATTATTTCTCCTTGAAAGCACTGCTTATCTTCCCAACACACTCTGTTGAATGTCATTTCTGCAGAATATGCATCCTCTTCATCCAAAGCAGCACTGCAGCTCAAATAACCAACGAGCTGGTGTCGATGCTGACCAACAGCCCTGCACTGAGGAGCTCTCTGCACAGCTGTCCAGGGAATATTCCCTGGGGGAACAGGGAATCAAAGATACACCAACGCAGACACCAGTTCTTGGGCTGCGTTACTCACTGGACACTTACACATCAGCTACCACCCCAATCTGGACTTATCCTGAAAGTGGGAGAAGGAGTGCTGTTTTTCTTTTTAATTACCTCTGCAGCTTCACAGGCTATTAGCTAACTGTAAAACCTGCACTTGTCTTGGAAAATCACAACAAAGCAGGTAAATCAAGTAAACTCTCAGAATACCTAAAATGTACTCTTGTGCATTACTTGTATTACTATTACAGGTACGTACACACAACACATAACAGCAGATACATTTAGAGGTTTAACTAAAAACTTTGAATACAAAACATTAAGAAATAAAATATGATACTCATATATTCTTTTTTTTTAAATTCAAATGCATTTATAAAATCGAGAGCATGTAATTTACAGAATAACCAGCAATGTTTTGGGTTTGTCTGTGTAGCAGAAATAAGCAGAACTAAATAATAAAGCAGAACACAAGAATTGGCTGGCACTGTTTAGGCATTAAATTAATCTCAATACTGCAAACATAAATTTCTGTTAGAATTACATAAGAATATACAGAGACTAAACAAGATGCTTAAAATAAAATATATTCTTATCTACTATATTTATGGGATTAAAAAAACCACTGGCCCACTTCAACTTAAGCATCAGAATGAAATCACATCCTCAAAGGAATTAGTTAAACAGTCCTAATCCTTCATCTTCTAAATCCAGCACTAACTCTCAGACTTTATACTGTTTAATCTGAACAGGGAAGAGGACCATCTTCTAGTTCTCTGAACAACATGATGATTAACCCTTCAAAATGAGAATCAAGGCACAGACCAAAGATTCAAGATGAATCTTCCAAGATTCCAACACCACATAAGTATATTTAACTAGAAACATGACTAATCACATGAGCCTTGCCAAACAGCAGAAACTCAGCAAGTATCAGACTGCTCTGAATGCAAGAATTAGAAAAATGGCCATTCAGAAACTCTGCTGGGTGTTAGTCAGCATGTATTTGTAAAAAGAACCTGATATAAGAGTAAAAACTGAGCAGTATTTCCATGTGCTACAAACAGGAGGAGCTCAGTACAGGATAGGTGTGCAACGGTTGGATACATAAATATTCCACAGTGGGCATGGTGAGGTCATGGAAGGATCATGTGCCACGATTGCTCCTGACAAGGTGGGGCTGGAAGCTTCTTGACCTAATTTTAGGCACAAAAATTTATGGGCAGCAAATACCTATCAAATAAGTAGAGCAACTCAAGAACATAAAGAAAGTGAACTAAATTACCTGGTTATAGTACAAAGTTATAGTACAAATTACAAATTTTTCTCCACCACAGGCATGCTGGTTTGTATTTATAACTAGATTAATATCCATATTAAAATGCCAGATTACTGTAAACAGAGACTGTATCTTTCAGATTCAAAACATTATTAACTACTCAATAACCTTCATAAATTGGAGGGGAGAGTTTTGAAGAACGTAGACAAAATAACGAAGCAGTGAGTTTTTCTCATTGCACAGTATTTCATTTCATTAGGACTCCATCAATGCCAATACTGCACCGTAGCATGTGCCAACCTAATGATAAAAGGTTATTTCAAATTTTCATATACTCCAGATGGCAATGATTCAGAAAGAATCTCACTCTTTATTTCAGCAGGATTAGGAAACCTCTTACGACAACCTCAATTGACATTTCTCATCCTGTCAGCACTACAATGGATCCTGGTGCCCGTGTTTCACATTGCAGTTGCCAGCATAATTGTACTATTACACACCGGTTGAGAACACAAATATAACCTTGCAATAAACACAAAATATGCAGAACAGGGCTCACAGTGAAACACAGGCAAGTCTGGAACAGGAAAATATCATTCATTATTTTGCAACACTATCAATTTCAGCTGAAGGAAACCCAGAATATTTTAAATATTTTCACAAGGACACTCACTAAAGTACAAAACCAGTGAAACTAGTGACCCATTATTCTCCCCAGTATACACTAAAATTGTTAACAAATATTTCAGAAACAAATCCAAATGGCTTGTTTGAAATTCAGTATTTTTTTAACATTCTACAGTAAATTCACACCAATATAAGAGACCCTCTCACTATACTGCATAGGCTTAGACAAAAGAAGCTCTTTTCTCAGGGAAGGGCTAAGACTATGAAGTCAGAACAGAATTTGAGAGACATTCGCCTTTTAAGGAAGACACTGACAGCTGGATTGTTTTGTGGTTTTTCTCTGCACAGTTTGAGAACAAAAGCATAGCAGCAGCAGGCATTTGCAGTACTAGAGAAGATGAAGAAATACTTTGTCTTTAACAGAATTCACAATCTGAGATACACTTGCACTCAACAAGCCAATGGGAGAGATCTGCACTGTAGACGACTTTTAACACAAACTCACTTTGATGTGCTGTAATTGTGACTGTAATTAAATCAGTCAAGTCCCTGGCTTTTTAATCTACTGGTTACCTTGCTCTGCCTTACCTGCCTTTCATAAAGTAGCAGTGTTGGTTGGAGTTTTCTGGTTTGTTAGTGATTTTTCCAGTAAAAAGCAATATACACAAGGGCATTGTTACTTGCTTATAATCCATACGTGACATATAAAGTATCAGCTTTCTCATGGTTAGTAGACACAAACTGGAAGGAATCTTCCAGATGAAGACAAACTGTGCACAGGAATAAAAGCACAATCAGTTCAGTGCCTACAAAAAGGCTTTAGGATGAAGGATGAAACCTACAGCTAAAGATAGAAAAATGTTTCCTTCTGATCAGGTGGGGCAGTGTCTCAACCCATGCCACATTCATTCAATTAATGGACTGCAGCTTGCAAACACTGATAAGGGTACTGCAATTTAATAATCTGATCTGTATTCCTAGAAAATGAAAGCACACCGTTCATAACACACCGTTGGCTTGGATTTCCAGTTCTGGCATGATGTACATCTTCCTCTGCTATGTACTGGCATGGAAAAATGGACAATTAAATCCCACAAATATCAAAGAACAAAAACGCTTGCATAAAAGGGTATGTCAGGTTCTAAAATGCAGTGCAACCTCCTGTGCAAAACAAGACCGCAGAAATCCCTGTTCCTTGCAGTGTTAAACCTCATGATCTAACATCTACCTAATGATCTAACATAATGATCTTAAACATCTCCTCCTAATCACTTGCCTCATGACAAATGCAGCACTTCCCTGGCATGCCACTTCTTCCTCCCTATCTGGAGTGGTGGTGAAAACTAAGAAGAGTAAAACCCCTTATCTTCCTGGAAAGCAATGGAACTGGGATTCAGTTATCATGGAACAGAATGATGCAAAAGAAAAATCTACTCCAAGGTAAAATGTAAACTAAGATTCTCCAACAAAATCCTAAAAGGCTAAAAGTGATTTTTATTATGTGACTTGTTCTGAACTGGATTTGTAATTTCTCTGCATCCTTTTGCAGTATATCCTTAATTATGTGGTTGTGACAAGAGGACCTCATTGTTTGATGCAATACAATATTCTACTGACATCCTCTGGACAATGTTTTCAGGATAACCTATCTGTAGTTATAACACTGCATGCTTAGAAGATGGATGTTTTCTGAAATACATATTTAATTAATGCTATTTAACACACAGTTTGACTGAAGGGTAGTAGCACCCAATTGGTAAAATTTGAGATTATGGGGCGGGCACTACACACAGAATTAAAACCACATTAAACTGAATCATTTAAATCAATCTACATTTGCTTACAATATCTGCAAACTGAAGCACACATTATGACCAAAGATAATCACATTAAGATTTCTGGCAATGCTCTACAATAGAAGCTATCTGAAATGGAAGACAGTAATTGTTACTAAATTGTGACAGAATCCCCGTGGAGTTTGGAGTTATAACAATATTAGTCATGTAGGTTCAGGATGATTAATGATACTGAAAAAACTATCAAGATTGTAGCAATTAACCCTTTACAGGCAAAGCCCACAGTAATTACTGAGATCCCTTCCTGCCATAAGACATACCTGACTGTTATTGTTACATTTTTAGTGCAGTTACCTGGCACCTTTCAGGAGCTGGTGGGGATCTGGCCCACCAATTTTCCTTATTTGTTTGAATAGTTTGAACCATGTCAGATGACTTAAAACTGTTCCATTTTTCACGTGTTTCATTCTTAAGTGTTTCTTCTAATGTGTTTAAGAAGAGAATTGCCTTAAGAAGGGAAAAGTCTGTTTCTTTCCAAACGACATTCCGTCTGCTAAGTCTAGATCTAAACCTGGGGAGAATCAGAAGGAAGACCTCACAGCTGTCTTTGCTGATACTGATGGACTAAAACCAGAATTCTTTTCTTTTTTACATCCCATTTTTTCCTCTACATGACATATGTCAAGAAAATGAACAAGCAACAGCCGTGCAGCTGAAACAAACTCCTTATGGCTCCAGGAGATAAATCCCTGAGGACAGACTTGTAGAGTAACTATGGAAATGTAGTATCAGAGTAAGACATGAATAATTAGAAGAACTAGGTCTGTAAGCCAATAAATACAAGGAAAAAACCCATCCTGTTCTCTTAATGTTTATCATATATGCTGAAAAGCAAAACTCCACAAAAGAGTGCATCTAGTATAATAGCTTTTCAGCTTTAACTATACTCACTGCAACCTTTAATAATCATATTTGAAATGTGTGGATAGAGGCAAACACACATTCAAAATGTTTTGGTGAAAGAGTAAGACTAAAACTAAGTTTTTAAGTTGCTCTGTCCAACACTGAGCACTGAAAAACAAATGAACTGCTGCACAGCCTGTTACATTAGAACAATACCGTGGAGTAATTACAAGTTCTAAGATAAAATTAAAATTACCATAATAATTCTTCTGTGAAACAATCAAATCTATGCAGACTATGAATTGCTACGAGGTTGAAAAAATGCTTTACCATATCAAGTCAGGCAGACAAATAATTCTATTTTCGTTACTTAGTGGAGATACTTAAAAGGTTATGCAGAGCAGGATGAAAAACTGATTACATTTGCAAATTATGTATTGCTCACATTGAAGGACCAGCTCTTTACCTGCACACCAGCACTAGAAAGCCAGATATGCAAACTGTGAGAAAAGATACGATTCCACAAAAGTTTCTCACTGAGGAGAGTAGAAGTTCCAATCTATAGGGCCTACCTTTGGGTACAACAGGTGGTATCCAGACAGGGACATCTTTGTGCCTGTTTCCTGTGCTGTTCCTTGTTCCACTTCCTTTAGAATACTTTTGTGAAAGGCCTTTTCTCCTCCCTGCCTCATATACACATGAAAACCAGAAAACCTTCCTTTAGATCGAGACAAAACAAAGCATTCCTCTATTATTCTACTCAGAGAGACACCATCAAGATTTCATCATCTTCTCCTCTTTCCCACAAATCTGTAAATTTCTACTATTTAAGGTACTAAATTACCCAAAAGGACTCGGAACACTCTTTTCCTTCTGCCCTTAATGAGAGGTGAATCATAGAATGATTTGGGTCAGAATGGTTTGGGTTGGAAAGGACCTGAGAAATCATCTACTGCCAACTCTTCCACCATGGACAGGGATTCCACCCACTAGATCAGATTCACAGAAGTCACACCAGAATCTTAAAAAGGACAAACACTCTTCAGGATCAGATTTTATCTGCTTGCAATTAAAATGGGAGTGTAGGCTCCCTGGTTTAGTTTTAGTAAAACTGTAAAGGTAAAACATAGACTCAGTCAACCAATGAACCTTTGAAGATTCCAATCATGTTCATAAAAGAGAAGTATAAGTACGAAGATCATTTGACTTTATATCAGCTTTTTAATCATATTATTCCCTCATGGTTTAATTTGCTCTGTACCTATCACCATCAATCTGAATGCACACCACTGCCCATTAATGTAACATTTACAGTCTACAAGTTTTATAGTTCAGAAAAATTACTAATACAAGCCACCTCAAGCATCGAACAGGAAAACAACCACAAAAATTGTGATCATAAACTCACATTTCTCTGATCCATTAGTAAAGAGGAACAGTCTATAATCTGCAAATTGCATATTGAGCGTGGGTTTTCAATCATTTGACAACAGAAACCCCAAATCTGAGAGGATAAATAAAATAAAATGGGATAAATCCATGTTGTTTGAGTAGCAATTAAAGCTAATCATGAAATCAGAGGATCAGTCTTAATTTATATTGATTTTTAAGCATGTGTGTCTTTCTGACTCTCCAGGGCAAATACTCACTTTAAAGAAATCAAAGTGTGGACATCTCGTGTGTGACTTAGTGGAGCACAGGGAAGACCACCAGCAGTGACAGACACATGCAATGGAGGTTTGAAAACTGTCCTGTAATTTCCAGATCAGGAAAGGGTCATTAATAAAAGTGTCATTGCAGAACACTACAGGGACAAGAAGTCAAAAGAGAGATGGAATCACTGGGTTGGTGTAGAAAAAAACTCTGCTAGACAATCCTGTAGCTCAAATCAGACTGATGCTTTTTAAAACAGCCTTTTATTTTACCAGAGTCATCCACAACAGATCCTAAGGAAGCACTTGTTCTTTGCTGGTCTTTTTCTCACCTGTTCTTACCCAGTTTAACTCCTCTAATCAATTTACTGGCACATAATTTCTATTTACACAGACCTCTTTGAATTACTGGATTTAAAAAAGTAAGTGACAACACTGTTCCAAAGGTGACTCTCCACAGTATTATTCCACTGTGAGGATTCAAGGCCTTTATTACTACATTGCCTGGGTATTTCCTCCATTTCCTTTTTAATATTCTTTATTATACAGATATTATGAAATGTAGCTAATGTTTTAAAAGACAAAGGTACACAAACCATCTGAAGTAGGGAATTTTCCATGTTTGGGTTCAGAAAGATGGATCTGTTTTTTACATGAATAAACTGGACTTTGAAGACTTCTATCCCAATGAAACAGGACGCAGAATATCATTTCGGGGCTGAGAAATCCGTAAAAGGCAATAGATGCAAACGTCCAGAAATATGAGTATGATGCATCCTGTGAGCACATAGACAAACACAAACCAGACACAGGATTTCCTGAGCACACAGATCACCATGCTTTAGCCTGGGGAAGATAAAATTACCTATTTCCCTGATCCCCATGCAAGAAGCTTTCAGCAACTAAGGGCTGTCATGAAACACCACCACATGATTTACCAGTGCTTTGGGTACTGAAATGGGGCTGGTTCTTAATGTAGCCTCAGAGCCTTCAGAGTCCACAGAAGACAGAGAACTGCAGGTCCCTCTCTGTGCATCTTGAATAACGCCTGGAGCAAAGCAATCCTTTGCTCTCTGAAAGTGCTACACAAGTCAATATACATCATGCAATACAATTTGCTAAACTTCTGGTCCTGGCATGACTTCTGTGTTTCAAGTTTACCCTAGTTCTTCAGTCACTCTCTGCAGTCACTCTGAGCTCATTGCTGTTGTTCTTTCTCAACTTCAGTATGAAAATATTATTTCAACCTGATGGTTTCTAATGTGAGAATGAGAATTTTGTGTTTGAAGAAAACTGAGCCACCACACTCATTGAAGGTATTTCTCATGTGCATGTACTTTCAAAACCATCATATTCATACACAGAACTAAAGAGTGGAAAAAATTGGGCCTGGTATCAAAAATTATAAAATTTCCATTTTACTTTTTGTTGGTCAAACAACAGGAAACCAGCATATTTAGTACAAAGTAACCCAGAAACTCAGTGGGGTCAAACTCCACACAAACTTGGGGCAATCTCCTCTTTGGGCTTAAGTTTCATGAGTTTAGTAAAGCCATTCCTTTATTTCCTGTCAGATGAAACTTATTCACACAAAAGCTCTTTGATCTTACTTAGAATGGTTCTTGACAGTTCTGAGTAACTATTATAGACAAAATATCTACCTAGGTGTTGTAGATGCACATAAATAAACATACTAATGTACTCACCCCAACAGCGTTAATCTAAAAGAAACTTCATTCTTTAACTCTGTCAATTCTAATCAAAAGGTAAGATCAATACCCTAAGCAGCAGGTCAGAGCCCCAGAAAAGCAGCATTCACACCATGTCCTGAGGCTTGTGGAGTCCAGCAGCTTCCCCCACATCCCTGACACCCACACTGCTGCTCAGGGGAGGAGGTGGAAGAGTCAGGAGTGAAGGAATGAAGTTGAGCCTGGGAAGAAGGGATGGGTGGGAATAAGTATTATTTGTTTTGTCATTGTTTTTCACTACCCTACACTATATTTAATTAGCAATTAATTTAATTAATCTTTACCAAGTCAAATCTTTCCCCTTGATGGTAACTGATGATTTATCTCCTGTCCTTAATCCATGAGGGCTTTTTTGCTATTCTTTTCTCTTCTAGCCCTCTTGAAGACAGTGAGTGAGTGGCTGGGTGGGCACCTTGCAGCCAGTCAAGGTCAACCTCCCACAAGTTTGACAATGCTCATCTTGCAGTCAGCAGCAAGGCAGGAGCAGGTGAACAAGAGAGACACACCAGACATGGAGAACCCACTTGTGTGTGACACTTATTCACCAGTTTTCCTTGTGACATTTCATAAGTATCAGTTTACAAAGTCCAGCGGTATCTAAAACCACAGGGCAGGATGACAAGGTCACCTTTTGATACAGACTCTCTGTCTCCCACAATAACCCCACACACAGGCCATGCAGTGAGAATGGCAGGAGGTTACTGCAGAACTACACAAAGGAGAATTGCAGACAACTTGCCCTGTAATCTCCCTCTGAGAAAAGGAGTGAACTCCCACATAGTATCTTACTCACCTCTGCTACAACAGAATCAAAGGAATGCCATCAATAGCTGCCAGGAGAGCATTTTAGTCTCCCCAGAAATTAGATTAAGATGTTATTAATGGCTGGCCTTAGGCAAAGTGACCAAACTCAGGGCCAGCTGAGCTGGTGTGTAGTTCCCAGACATGGCCCCAGTTGGATGTGGATTACCAGCCATGGCAGTAAGGCCACAGAGGTGAATGCAGGTGTGACCTCTAGATCGAGCAGACCTTAAAATTACAATGTGATGACTCAAAATCAACATGCTGATGCAATGCATAAAAATCTTCTCATCACAGCTGCAAGGAAAACAGTTATTATTCCCAGTCACCTGTTGACAAGACAGAGTGGAGCTAAGAGAATTAACAAGAATTGGAAAATACACGAAGGATGTGCCCAAACGTACAACCCCAGAGTTCTTTTATGCCAAGTGTTGTAACAGCAATTTTTTCCCTTGTCAGAAGCAACAGGCTTAACCCTACAGTCAATATTAATGTGAGGGGAATATACAGTCTAATGAGAATTGCACTCATCCTATTCACAGCACCCTGGCTGATCAAACAAGGACCATTTCCTACTTTTCCAATAACATATATTCTTAAAAGCCTGAGGCAATTTTCCAGTCACAGACATTGGTACCAATAAACAACACAACTTTAACTGAAATAGTTCTTGAAATTTACCCAAAAGGGATTTTAAGATTTGATAATGGGGTCTTCAATTACTGTTTCCAAATACACTTTAAAATAGCGTTTATTGAACTTGTTTCATTCAGACCAAAATAGTGATCAAAGTAACTTAAATAAAGCTACCTCTTTTACTGTTTTAACATTTAATCACAGTTTAGGGTCACCTGAACTATATGCATTCAACAGACAACAAGTTCTATTGCTTACTGATGTACAGCAGGGAAATGCAATCAATTTATATTGTGTCTATTAGTGTACTTTTTAGAATGATACTATAAATCACACCTACTGCTGTGGGCAGAGCTGTTGCATTTCTGTTCCTACTGTTGTAGGAAAATGCTGAAAGCAGGAAAAGCACAGCTAAAACCAAGAACAAGGAGGTGAGGCACAGTGTACAACAACAAAAATGGGAAAGTCAGACTGCATGGCACTGTCTTGGAAGAAACTGGGCTGATTTTTTATAGGGTAGGTCCCTGTGCATTTGAGAACTGTGCAGCTATGCAATGTCATGCCAAAAAGAGCCTTATGGAATTTAACAGCTGCAGAGAACCAACAGATCTCAGTGGGTTTAAAAAAGAAAAGATCAAGTGTTTCAACTCAAGGTGAGATTATACTAAGGCAATGCAAAGATACCAGCATCCCACTACAGTGTAAAAACCCAACTTTAGTATTAAACATTTTTCCTGCAGGGTTTCTCCACATCTCAAACATATTTCATCTCCAATAAAATTAAAACACAAATTTAAAACTACATGGATACATGTTACAATTCTGGGAAAGAAACTTCAGTTTAAAAGCTCTTTCAGCAGCTATCACATATTTATCAAACTAACTACTCTGTCAATTTTAAGCTATGGCAGATTTATGCAGGTGTTAAGAAAGAGAACTTCGATTTATTTCAGACTACTGAGCTGAAATATTGCTTAGTTGGTAACAACAGAAACGTCATTCAATAAGAAAACTTCTCACCTTCTGAAGTTCTACACCTCAAACCATATGCTTCTATGACAGATTCAAGTTTTCACACAATTTCACTTAGGGAACATTGCTCTCCTGATTACAAAGGTCAACTTACAGATTAACACCAACTACTATATTTCATTCTTTTCATCACGCAAAGAAAATAATTTGAAATGTATATGTGGAAAGAAATATGTGTAGAAATGTCTAGGTAAATCTTCTCAGTTCAGGAATTACACATATTTAAAAGATTTTTGCTGTAGTATATGTTCTTACATTGATCTATCTACATCTGAAAGACAGAATGTTTGAGCCCAAAATATTATTCTTCGGTCATCTTCTTCACTTGGTTTTAACATTTCATCCCATCAACATTTTTCTTGTTCTGTTTAATTGTGTTCAAATTAAGAAAAAAAGGTTGCAAATCCTTCAAACCATACAGAATCTCTAGGCAGCACGAGATTATCCAGCTTCCAGTTCCATTATTTGTTCAAGCAGGATAAGAAAAAGTACACTCATTAAGGGAGAAAGTCTGTTTGTGTAAGCAAATATCTTTTCTACTAAAAATCAGCAAAAATAACCTTTAGTATTCATCATCACAAACATAATATTTTAAAATAAAATATTTAAGTGGCACATTCTCTTCCTAGCATCTGGCCTACACTAAAATAAAACCTGATGAGGCCAGCAGGAGTTTTCCTCACTGGAATAACAGGGCTAACCAAGTTGCCATTAATGAAAAATGATATTTAAGTTTGCCTTCAAACAGTTTAGCCAATGTGCAGACAGCCTTAAAAAGAACATAATGCTGATTTAGGGGGCCATCACCTTTATCTAAATCACAGGGACAGACATAAAGAGACAAACAACTTTAATTCAAAGAACTTGCGTCCCTCTGCCTCTCGATAGACCCCAGCACACTCGACTGCAAACAGCAGTGGAAGAAAAAGAATGGATTAATTTGAAGATAGTGGACTTCAGGGATCCTGACTAATAAAATAGTTTTTCTTTTCAGAAACATGGTAGAAATGAATCAGACTACTGCGGTTCCACAGGAATAATGAAGAGCTCTCCTGAAAAGATCTGAATATGCATCAGGTAAAATTTGATGAAGGTACTGAGAGCATCACTCTGGAGACTGGCTCCCCCTCACCCCTTCTTTTCTTAACCATGGCTCCATCACCTTCAAAGTTAATTTCACAGGTTTCTAGCTATTGCAGCAATGATACTGTTCTAAAACCAAGACCTCAGGAAATTCTTCTTTAAATAAAGATTAATATAAAAGAGAGCAAAATATTCTAACCAGGAATACTCATGGGGTAGATTTACTTTGTGCATATTACTCCAGGAGTCTCATCAGAATAAGTAAAACTGAAACCAAGGGTGAACGAAGAGGAACAACAGAAAACTAAAAAAGAAATATCCTTGGCATTTTTAATGGAGAATTTCAGAAATAACTGAACACTTTATGGCTTTTCAAATAGGTTTGTTTTTTTTTTTAAATTCTGCAGAGATTTAATGCAAATTATTCCAAACACAAAATAACAGAGGAGAACAAATTTTACTATTGCTATCAATGGTTTTTTGCAGTGTTGCCTGGATAACCAGATNAATTATTCCAAACACAAAATAACAGAGGAGAACACATTTTATTATTGCTATCAATGGTTTTTTGCAGTGTTGCCTGGATAACCAGATTCAAATTAGAGGAGCAGCATGGCAAACACTGAGGAAATAAGAAAAAAATCCACAAAAAATGCTCAAAGTAGAATACCCTAAAAACCCCAAGAAACATAACCAATGAAAAAAATAACCCTCCAGGTTCTTTTCACCTTATTAAACTGAACTTGAGCTTTTAACAATTCAGTGGTCTAAGACAAGGAGTTAATATTCAGTCTTGATGGAAAATATACATGAAATTCCATTGTCTCTCGATTTTTAGGATTGCTTTGTTTCTGCTCACAACAAAAACAATGAAAAAAACCTGTTTGATGCACAAGATCTCATCATGCATCATGAAAACAATAAATAACTCAAATCCTTACTATTATCATATGAATGGTTTGTGTTAATCCCCGTTCTAAGCTGGTTCTCTTGTAAATGGAGCTCTGTTCTAGCCCAAAGCTCTAGCCCAGGCAATGCAGGAAAAGATCTGAAGCAGGTCCAAGCAGGATGAGCTTCCCCAAAGCTCCCAAAAGGCTTCACTTTTTCTTCCTCTCTTTATTCAGATTGATCAAACCCATTCTTGTTTACAGGACACAACCAGCCACATACTGACTTATTAGTGGCATGCACTTCTTAAAAGAGAAGACCTACACTTAGAAAATTACTGGGAATTCTAGCAAACACAAAATCCCTAGAAGTGAAGATTTTCACCATGCCATATAAAATGATGGCATTAACCTTTCAAGTATTCCAGCAATCATTTAGCCAAGAGCCTGTGGTGCTTATGGAATTTCAGAGGGAGAACAGGTTTCGCCTTCGGTTAGACCCATTCAAGTTATCAACAGGTCTGGACAGTGTTTCTGCACCAAATGTGTTTTTCCCATTTTTGAACGCAGTTTACTCGTGGTACATACCTGGAAAACTGTTCCTGCAGCCCCCGCATCTGAGCTCTGCTCCTCTCCGACTCCAGGGTCACCTCCCGTAATCTTTTTTCACTCTCAAGTCTCAAATGTCTTTCTTCCTCCAACTCATGTATCAGCTTCTCACGCTGAAATACCATAAAGGTTTATTCATTAATTTTACACATAAACGGCACTTTTAGGAAAAAAAAATGAGGTTTAATTTGGGAAAAATCATCAAAAACTCAAAATATTTAACTTACTAATCCTCTCCCATCATTTTTGTGCAGCAATATTACAGAGAGAAGAATTTTTTCAGACTATCCCATCACACTGAGCTACCCTTCCTGAGCTCACTCATGGAGGTGAGCATATTGAAAAACAAACACCCACCCTCTCTTTCAAAGTGCTTTTCCTTCACCTCCATTCAAAATAAATATAAAAATTATATTTGAGATCTGTGACCCATCTTGCTTGAATGCAGATATGGGGAGCATGAAAAACATCAAGAGGTCAACTTCAAGGTTCAGTCTCACAAGGAGGAAAAGAACCTGATTGTGCAGCCACTGGTTTTCTTGTTTTGGCTGAGAGGAGGATCCCTATCAGTAGAACAGAGTTTATTTGAATTTACTTATTCAAATACTATGATAATGAATGTGTTTTAAAAACTGAGTACAAAACAAACCAATATGACAGTGATAAGAGTGTCATTAATATTACTAACAGCTCTCAAACTGGTCTAATAAGACTGATTAAGTAACTGATATATATATAATATATACTATATCTAACTGATATAGTAAGATATGGGTTTTGCTAATTCTTAAAAGATAGGACCCAATAACCCAACCCACAACACACAGCACTACCTGGATAAATCTACATATGTCATGGCCGAACCTTTTTTTATAAAAAAAAGTAAGAACATCATATAAAGGGTACCTAAAGATTTTAAAATCCTATTTCAATAGTGGCTAAATATAATTTAAGAGGTGCAGAAAAATTAACCTAAAAGTTATTAAAAATGTTATTGCAATTAAAAAATGTATTTACAGCCTTTTCCATGCGACCCTGTTAAATGGAAATGAAATTAAATTAAATTTTACCCCAGTGAATTTAAATGAGATAACAAATCAATAAAACCCCCAAGGATTTTACGTGGCACTACATTACTCTCTGTCAGTGATGGGGTTCCCATGTCTAGGAACAGGTTAGGTCATTGTAAAGCTACAGTGGGTTCTCCACCCATCTGCTTTGTGCCTGTGGTGCAGGGAGATTTGCAGCCTGTCAGACAGCCTGATGTAATTCCATGTCTGATCTAAATTTCCATGGCATACCTGCAAAAATGTATATAGAAATTATCCCTACAGTTTCATTAGTAAATAACAAAGGTATCTCAGAGATAAGCCATTAAATGGGGGAGACAGGCTATTTGTACAAATCTCGCAGCTATAAATCTTACTGGATAATAATTTACAATAGCAGTAACCAGGGGACCAAAAATATGAACATTGCCAAGTGGAAAACGGATCTTAAAGACAGTGATAAATAAGCAGATGCCACAAAGGGAGGCTGCAAAGGTTTAAATGAAATATCTATATGCTTATGAAAAAATAGGAGGAATTACTCAGAGAATAGAGGAGTTTTTTCTGGTTGGCCATATGTAATACCTGGAAAATGGAAAACTGCACAGCAAGAAACAAATTACTGGCAAATAAATACACTGTTCTAACTAAACTATCCAATCACTGTCCTTAGTGTTACACAGCCATGTCCCACCAGGTGCTGAGTAATCCTCGGTTTTTCCACAGGAGGAAGAGCAGAGAGTTCAGCACCAGGCAGAAGACAGACAGCAACTGGCTCACAGAGGATAACTCAGGCTAATGATATGGGAAGAATATTCACAGCAGTCAGTATTGCTCCAGCTTAGATCCCATCAATGCCAACTTCAAAATGATCCTGCTCCAGGAACTCTTGCTGAATTGCTGTCAGCATCTTCTCTTGTAGGGAAGCTTCACTGCTGCTAAAGGGATATCTAGGACCTCCCAAGTCAGTGGGTAATAAAGAAAACGAGATAAAAGAAATATGCAACTACCACCTAGGACTTAAGCTTTTAGAAGACACTGGTGTCTTCAGAGACTGGGCTTAAAACCAAATATGCAGCTGTTCCTACAGGAACCGAGGAGCCGCCTTGGAGGAAACTCAGGTGCTATTATTGACACCTGAGTGGCCAAACTGACCCAAGGCTGTGCCTCAGCTACCTGACACGGTAAAGATTAACTACAACAATGCACTAGAAACCAGAGATTCAGCCATGCCTTCATGGCTTATTCAGCATCACAATAGCCACAATGATCTTATTCTGATACAGAACTACCTCTGCATGTCTGCTATGCTGACCCTGCTCTGATCCCCAAATAAATCTTTCTATATTATGTACAAAGCCAGATCTCCACGGGTAGGACAGACAAAAAGTGACACTCCAAAAAGCAGATGAGTCTCCTGCTCTCCATCTCGCTGCCAAGGTTTCTGCAGGTTGCTGACAGCTCCACTGCCTGTCCTGCAGGACTGTGCTGTACCTACAGGCACAGCCACGCTCCTGCCCATCACAAACCCACACCTTCTGGTAGAGAACTGCAGAGACAGCAGAGAGTCACAAACCCAAACTTCTCCCTTCAGGTCAAAGAGCTGTGCAAGCTATTTCTAGGTTTCATTTACCTCTTCCTGATAGGCCAGAGAATGCTGTTGCTGCCATTTACTCGTTCTGTTCACGTGGGGAAGGCTATGTTATCATCCTACACAAAAAGATTGACAGATCCACATGGGGATTATTTTCTTAAGAAGAAAGAATGCATAAATTACCTTAAGAAAAGTACCCTTAAATGAGCAACAAACGGGCATTACAAGCACAATAACATTTCAGGAATGAAATCCCTAAACATTAGGAACTTCTGGAATGAGGTAAATTTCCAGCTCCAATTCAGCCACCTCATGGGCAAGAATTACAACACATTATTAGTTACACGAGCACGTACTGTTGCTGTACAAAACTCCTGCTCCTTTCAAGTTTAGGGATGAACAACAAACCAGTCACAAGGCTACAAGACCAGAAACAACAGCACTGACCTATGGCCCTGAAATTCTGGGTTCTCTTCCCAGCTACCAAAACTCTCCTGTATGAACAGGGCCAAGACTTGCCCACAGGAAAGCTGCACAGCAACAACACCATCAGCCCTCACTGCCGGGATTCTTCACAAGAATTTACTGGCAACCTTGCAGCACTTCTGCCATTTCTTGCAGGCAGAAAGCAGATCTGCTTTCAGCCAGATCACAGACAATAAATACTGTGAAGTGGGGAGAAAAAGGTGTAAGAGACCACCCACACTTGGGAAGTTTTCAGGCTGCAGGACACAAAACACTCAGCTATACTACACACAGCAAGTAGCTCCCAGCAGTAGTGACCTTATCCACCAGAAAAAAGAATTAGATTTTTATTCAGACCCAGAAAATCCATAATGAAGTGTCAGAAGAGAGAAGTGAGCCTAACATACAGAAAGGCCAGGATTAAACAGAGATTTTTTAGATTTCTTTGTCTCCTGGAAGAAGAAAACATATCCCTGAACTTTGCAGGAATTTTATGCTGACATAATGCACTTTACAAGCTCCTCTGTGCTAACCCCACTTTATTCCTGTGCAAAAAAAAAAAAAAAGGTGTGTGAGAAGAAATAAACAGAACTCATTAAAGGTTTTATAGTGAATATAAGCTTAATAGAAAGTAATAGAATTAGCATGCTATGTGAATAAAAGGTTGAATAAAAAAAGTATGTGAAATGCTTCAGTTCATTTTAACACTAGAAAAATCATTGCCACCTTCCAATGAAGTTACATATTCCCACTTGCTAATTCCTCTTTAGTTACAGATTCTTCTCTCCATGAGCTCTACTCAAACTATTTTTCCCTGTTTCCTCTCCTTGCAGCACAGCTGTACCCTTCCCTTCTTAGAAGCATAACCTTTACTTGATTCTTGCTTCCCCTTTTCAGCCTCCCCAGAGAGCCTGACTTTCATCACATCACCCAGTCAAATTTCTGATAACTTTCCAAACAGGCAAAAAATTCATGTGAACAAACTCGAGTGAAAGACAGTGTTAGCAAACTCTCCTGATACTTTCGTGCAAGTACTGGAATATTTTAACATGGAACAAAGTTTCACGGGCTGCTCATTATGCTCCTGAGCCAGCGCCTGCACTTCAGCAAGCTCCTTTTTGTGTAGCTGTAGAAATGTTCGTGTCAAAATGTTTCATTCCTCATCCAGGCAGGGACATGTACCACACGTTAAGTCATCTTCTAAAAGTTAAGGAAGGAATCCAATCTGAGCTGCTCACGATCAAAACAAAAAGCATGAGAACTATTTATAACCAGGTTGGGAGTAACGCATGTGTTTGACAGAAAAATGTGATTTGTTCCTCAGCACTCCATGAAGAGACCAAGAGACACCATTTATTCTCAGAGTTACTGTTTAATAGCTATGCCCTCAGTCTAAGCACTAACCCTGTGCAGCCATACAAGTGTCTCCCAAGAGGAGCTCAACCATTTGTGTCTCCCTTAATTACCTTGGGATGTGTCACAAATGTCAGCACTCAGTTCTTTCACATTCCACCAAAGTGGAAATGTCTGGTCTGTTGAGTGAGGAAGCATGAGTGTGGATGGGACAGGTGGCAGCACAAGGCAGACAGCAGCACATGGTGCTGTGGGGTGAGGGACGCACAACAGGTCCTTTGCTCCTGAACAGCCTAACACCAGCACACAGAGGGAATGTGTGGCACGGCAAGGTTTGGCATGGAAATGCTGATGAAAAACCTCTTTTTCATTTCAGGGCTACTTCATTGTTAACTTTAAATCTAGACATGGATGACACTAAAGCCTTCCAAGTTAGGGACTTGGAGTTTTACCTCTGTTACCTGTTGCTGCTGGTAAAATCATCAAATGTCTCATGATAATGGCAGGACCAGCCTCATGAAAATACTTCTCAGAGAAGTACCCGGTCATTTCTCCTCACTGGAGTCAAGCACTTCAGTAACTCAAGCAGATTTCTCATTCCAAAACTCTCCATCTCTCTGTCTTTATCTTGGTGTACAAACTTCTTTGTAATCTTTTGTCCCCCAGGTTCCGCTGAGGATGGGAAGCAGAAGCAAAGCTGACCCAAGGCTGAGGTCAGCCTACCACATCAGAGCATTTTCAACTTGTTCATTTATCTTTTGCATAAAAACTCATAGCATCATAATCAATAATTTTATCTATATGTTAAAGAAAAACATGGCTGTGTGTCGAGATTTAAAACAAAAGATGACTGCAGGTGAAGAATTAGAGGTGTGGGGTACACACACACACACCAAGCAGTCTGCACAGGGGGCACTGCTATCCATCAGGGACAGTCTAACACTTCCATTAGGAACTGCTCCCTCCTCCTTCTGTTTACTTTATCCTTGGGCCTCATGAAAAGCAACTCTGAAAAGTCTGAACAGCAAGATATAAGCTGATTGATTAGTTCAAACATCAAAAATGTCTCAAGAGGGGCACATATAAAATCTCTCATCATTAAAGTTATATTATAAGTAGGGGAAAGAACTACTGATTAAGTCGAAATAAGAATCCTCTAGTCTTGATTTTGTTCTTTGCTCCCCTGTGCATCGTAAGAAAGGGTTTACTATGGCGCTGCTAATTATGCGAACATGGGACCAATATTTTGTCAAAAAAAGTCTACATGAGAATATTTAGCACAGGCTTAATGTTGCCCAAAATCAGGCTAATAACCTTCACATTAAATTTTTAACAACTACTTTAAAGCATTTGCTAAAGAGGGTCACAATTTCTGTGTAATTAATATTGATTTCAAACAGATACTTTGCAATGAATTTAAATGATGGGAAGATTAAAATATTTTTAGGTTTAGAGTTTGAAGTACCATTAAGTCATTGCAAACTCAATCTGAGTTTTTATGTATTTATTTTTAATGCATTTTCTGATGCTGCTCCTCTGATATCTTGCCATAAAAGTCATAATTTAACAGACTCATAGCCTGGTTTACAACACAACATCCCACGAGCCAGAGAGAATGTAGCCACAGAGTAGACAACAATGAAAACTGAATGAAGCAAACAAATAGCAGCTACTAGAAGCACACTAAAATTAGCTTTTCTAGCAAGTCAATGCCCAATACTCTTATGAATAAATATGCACATTCAAAGTATTCAAGCCTACTATTTTATCACCCCTGTATGCCCTTCTGAAAGACTGCTGCAGGCAGGAGCCACACAACAGCCTGGGACAAGAGATGAGAGAGGGATGGTGAAGCAGATCCATTTCTCAATAATTAATTATGAAATATTAATTGAAATAGAAACCGGAATTTGCAACTTGGTCTCCCAGTTGGTTTAACAAAGTAGCTCATTCTTTCTGATGCAATGAATATTTAATTCTCCCAACAAAATGCCTGGTGATCAAATGGTATTTGTTCAAGTGCCACAAAGTACACCTGAGCCCCAGCTGCTCACGGCCCAGGTAGTTGGGGAAAGGGAAGTACAAATGTTCTCTGTTTTACAGGTATTTTGTGAGAGCTTGTGTTTGGGCCTTGCAAATCAAACAGGTCAAGGAGTCCAAGGTGGTTCACCCTCATCTAACACAGAAAGAAGGTGGGTGGACTCTCTTTGGTGAGATTTTCACCTCTCTCCAGAGGCAGCTGGACCTGCTTGTCCCCCTCCTGCAAAGCTCTCCCCCCACATTCCTCATGTGCAACCTGCTCCCAAATCCAGCACACAGGATATTACAGTCCTCTATCTGCACCTATTTCACTCACAAATGCAGGAAAGAAATGTGATTAAAAACCAGAGAGCATATATCATTTTTTATTTCATCACGAATTGCACTGGGTACTGTATTTTCGTTCAAATTAAAATGAGTCAAACTTCGCTGTCCTTTGTTTGCTACTCATCGATCCCTGTTAAACCAAATGTTTCTCATTCTGTAATCAATACTTCTCTACAAAAATAAACCCAGGCACTGACAAACAACTTTGCAGAACATTGCAGCATTCCTTGTAGTGGACTTTCTCAGCATGAAAAAAACATTTCCCCAAAGAATGGGGAGAAAAGAAATGCACTGCTTATTGTGCTTATTACAATTTTTACAGGCTGCTTACAGTGGAATCATTTTACTGAAGGAAGACTTATTAAATTAACCAGATATTGAAAGCAGGGCTTCCCAACAGTGGCAGTACCTTTGTCCCTCATTACCTTTTCCAGCTACACTGGGAATACTGACAAACACAAACACCCAAAGCCTTCCCAGGGATGAAGTTACAGGTGTATTTAAAGCACAGTGAAGCACTGAAGTAAAAACAGCAATAACATAAACACTTGGAGGGTTCATGGAGGGAGAGGTAGCTTTACTTACACATCTCTTCAAAATAAAAAAGTTAATGGTGAGGTTGTGTGGCTGCTTTGCAACCAAAACAGATTTTTCCATTTCACCTTTCGCCTGACAGACTTGTACTACAGAGGCTAATGAAGAAATTTCCTTGGTTTATATTAAGCATCTACTTTTTTTCCCCAATTATTTTATGATGTAACCATTTTCCTTAAACTTATTCCTGCTACAGCTTTGCAACAGTAAGATATAAATAGTATAAAAAGCAGTATCCTAATTTTAGGCTGGTATCTTCTAGCTTTTTCATACCAGTAAGAAAAAATGATGGTTTCTTGAGAACAGCATTCTGCTCCCAAAAATGACAGGCTGTCTAAAAAAACAGGGGGAAATCTAACTGAAACTGAATAATTTCTTTTAGAATTTGCTAAAAATGCTTTGATACCTGATAAAATTAAATAATTTTAAGCAAATCATTCATTTTCCACTACAAAATTTCTATATGCTAACACATCTGTCTCTTTGGCTTCATGTCAGACTAGCACAGGTATCCCATGACTTTCAGATGTAAACCTCAAGCTTTTCTTGCCTCTAAGACAAATAGCAAAACAGGAAATGCTCATTATCATTATTATTATTATTATTAGTGACATTTCCGTGACAGTAATTTACACACTTCATATTGTTAGGTGATAACACTGCTTCAAAGCCATTCAATGAAATTAGAAACTGTTTCTTGGTGTAGTTCCTCCTTCTGAACAAAATAAGATGCTAGCTTTCATTGTGCACTAGCTCAAAATTGCCACCATGTGGAAGGACAGCAACTTAATTTAGCATTATTTATACTGCATTGATATGGTTTTAATTGCATCTGTGCGACAGAATAACTGCTGTGCTGAAGCTCCTTTATCATTGCAAGCCTACAATTAATCTGAATTAGGCAGGCTATTACACCAGCAGTACTGTATATATAGCTGGAGTTGTGATAACATTTATTTTACAAGGAAAAAAAAATTAAATAACTCATAAAACCTTTTGGCTCTGAAATGGATAGTGAGAACCACTGTCTGCCCATCTCCACCAGTGCCCCAAAAGGGAGCTGTGACTGCCCAGCAGCTCTTTACTTCTGTGAAACACCCAATGACAGGCCACAAAAAATCAGAGTCACCTTGAGAAAAAAAAATAAAAATAGCAAAAAATTCCCCTCATTGTCTTCTAGAAAGTAACAGACTGCAGTGAACTCTGTGGAGCTGTTTCAGCTGTCCTGGAGACACAGCTGCAGAATTAGTAATCTTGACAGCAGTGCACTCACACAGGTGCAACACTCCCACCCCAGCACCCATCCTTCTCTCAGCTTCTTCAAGCTCATCTCTGAGTCGTATTTGCAGTGTTGAATGTAGGCAAGTAATACATGTTTTGCAAATCTTGTCTCCCTAATAAAACTGTTGCTATTTATTCAAATTCACAATTGACAGGCCAATTTTGAAGACCTGCTTCAGTTCTTGGCATAATTCATTTCTCCATTTTAAACATTATTTTCTTGTAGTTGGAGGGGTGTAGAGAGAATTACTATTTGTGAACCTGAACGTCCCACAGTCAGGTCATGATTTTTTTTTTAATTAGTAATCTTTAAATGATAACACTTTAAAAAATAAATTTGCAAATGTAATTGAGCTTCTAATAGCTTCTACAGACAGCAATTAAAGAAATCTCATTTCTCTAAATTAAACATAATGAAATGTTTTTCAAGTTCAAATAAAAACTTGCTAAGTCTATTAAGATAGGTATAATCCATATAAATACCTAGTATTCAAAAGTGAAGTAGAAAACTTTCAATATCAAAATTAGAAACAGTGGGACTGCTAAGTAATACAAGGAACAAAAAAATTCCCTGAAACAGATTACAATAAGTAATGATAATTTCAAGCCTTTTACTATATGACTTTTTTAGTAAAGTGACTTGCATTATATTAAGATTTTTAACTAGGCATAAAGCTGTTTGTTTCGGTTTTCATACCAGGTATATACAATATCTTCTTATTAGAAACAAAGTTTTATAGCCAAGGTAACTTGTTTACAAAGAGCCTTGTCTAATTCAGTTGCAAACAAGCAAAAATCCCCAGTCTCTGTTTCTGTTCCTCACTTGTTTGATTCCAGAAATTTTATAATAACGGTGTTTGAACCATGAAACAGCACAAAAGAGTTTGTATACAGAACAACTTGCAAGAGCCAACCCACCTGGGCCAGCAAAGTGTCAGTTGTTTGATTCTCCTACAATTTTCTACCAGATCTGCAATTCTTGAACATATCCTGAAGGGATATCAACATAGCAATGCAGAAAACAGAAGGCAAAATGTTGTCTAGCAAAACAAAAGCTCCAGCTAACAGAAATAGAACCGAGGCTTTGGAATTGAGCTTTTCATAAGAACAAAACTGTATGTGTGAATAAATAAAACTGGCACCAAAACATCAGCTGTAACACAGGTATAGCTTGAATTTATACACATAAATACTTCACAGACTCTGAGAGTTCAGAGCTGAATGTTCTACTGATGGCAGACTGCAAGCCTCTCAAACACTTTCTAGTGGATTTCTTTGAACAAACAGGCCATGGAACAAACTCCCCGCTCACAAAGATAAGAAATAAATGAATCCCAAGACAAGAAATGAATGATCCAAGAAGAAACCAGGGTTCAGATGCTCAGGTTCCAGAATATGCCTGATCTCATGGGATATTGTCTATATTTGGCAAGCAGAAACTCCCTCTTGGATCAGAAGTCTTGCAGCAAGGGCCAGGGGATTTGTGTGAAGTTCTCTCAAGTACATTCCAAGTTCTTTGGACTTTTTGTGACCTACAGCTATAACTGTGCTTTGTGTAGATGCACAAGTTGAGCCTTAGGCCACATGGTTTAGGGTAATTTCCACACTTTCACTTGCTGAAATTACATTTAATTTTTGACGTGGCACTGGTCTCTTTTATACCTAAGTAACAGGGTATTTGCTGTCAGTTTGGATGAAATTTCAGCCTAGACATAGACTTCAGAAGGAAGAGAAGTGAAGAGAATCCTTGGGCTCTGAAAACCAGGGTAACCCATAGATAAGAAAGATTTACAGAAGTGTTTTTAGAAAGCCAGGCATTTTCCAGGCCCTGTCTTCATCGTTTGGAGTGTCTATAGAAGATAATTCCACAAACTGTGGCAAACAGTGGTCAGCTCAGACTCAGAAGATTTATTTTAATTCCTTTTAACCAGCTAATAACATTTTGATAAGCCACTATGTAAACATTACCACAGAACAATATTTTTGCATACTTGCAAATGGCTATGAAGGCCAGACAGAGTGGGGGGAGAGAAGTGAATGGAAGACTATGAATTCATAGTCATGCTGGACTTTCATTTCTCAAATATTGATGCCTGTCCATTTAAAAGAACTTGTTACAGTGGAATAGTGCCCAGCAGAAATAAAACACTATTTTTGAAAGGGCAGAAGAGAAGGGCCAGGTAAAAAAGTCAATGAAAGATGGTGTGCCACTCATGCTACACTTGTACACCTGGTATGGGTTTTAACCTATGGAACCCACATGACGCAATGCAGAATTTACTGCAGAATTTACTGCTACACTCTCTGAAGTGTGCAGTGAAGGGGGACACAGCCCCAGAGCACGACTAACAAGGAGAGCCCAGCCACCAGGTTTCCTCTGGATCCAGCTGCGCTGGGAGCCAAGGTCACTGCCCCAGACTGATCCCTCCTGATGGGCAGCTGGAGGTCACCAGCTTCTCCAGTCAGCAGAGAATTGCCTGAGGGCCAGCACAGGAGCAAGGTAAGGCTTAACTGTGCCCCCAGCAGGGCTTTGCAGTCACCTGGCGGGTGGGGCAATGAAGCAGAAGATGGAGCAGCACCATCATCCCAGGGCAGTGGGCTGGGGTGACAGCAACCCCCAGCAGGGACACAGCCACATCCTAAATGCCTCCTGCTTATCTGCAGTGCCTGTGTGCCTGCCTCCTCTGTCACTGGCCAGCGTGGCCTTTAGATGATATAAATGGTTTCTATTCTAAAGGACTGAATGCTCACAGAACAAATGGGCACGGGGCTGAATCAAGCGTCTCCCGCTTGGATCTGTGTTAGTGAGATAGGAGTTAAGGCAGCAGGATAAACACAGGATAAGCACCAGGAAAACACTTCTGAGAGTTTTATTTGGCTTTAACAGATTGGTCAGTGAAACTCTGGTGCTCCAGGGAGCTCAGGGATTTACTCACAGGCTAGGATAGTATGTGGGTTTTTTGCCCTGATGCTGAGGAGTGTTAGGGTTTCTTCACTTTCTGTACTTTTCATTAATGTGTTTGTATTTCCTGCTAGTAAATAGGATGTCAAGGAGATAACTGAAATAGATCTAAGGTTAAAGAAAATTTATGAGGCTGACAGAAGCAGAACTTAACCATACCAGTCATGAGACGTGGCTCAGAACAGTCTGCAGTGCCATCAGACCCCCAGAGATCTAGGATATACCAATATTTTAATTTTCACACACGCTCTTCTATTTGCCTTTCTCAGCTGGCACATTCAACACCTCTGGCATCACTACTTTGCTGCTACCTTTCCATACAGCATTTCTTTTCCTCAGGCTCTTTACAGGATTCCTCATGAACATGTCATATCTTATTACAGGTTTCTTGTGTCCACTTGTAGAGTCCATTTATGGTTGGTAAATAACTGCAAAAAAAGGTGCCTTATTTACTCA
This sequence comes from Illadopsis cleaveri, assembly GCA_013399915.1. NCBI lineage: Eukaryota > Metazoa > Chordata > Aves > Passeriformes > Timaliidae > Illadopsis > Illadopsis cleaveri. Next base: position 1,178,086 of record VXBB01012525.1, read on the forward strand.
GCTGTTCCTTGCATGGATTCCAGAATCCTACTGCTTTAGTTTTCTGACAAATGTGTCTGTTTTCCATATTTACCCCTCTAGCACTGCAGGCACTGCCACAGGCACTAGGGAAATGCTGTGGTTTTTCTGTTAGCTGGCATATCTTCTATGGTATTTTTAAAAGAGCTGCCACTACAAAATCTTTATTAGTGCTGACAACACACACACACAAGAACTAACTCAAATTTCAGAGGCCAGCCTGAGTTTGAAAGTCTGGTACCTGGCAGAACATGAACAAGTAAAATAACAATTTTTCATTCATTTTTTAATTCATTCACTGGTCAAAATGAAATAACTAAAAGACTTTGTCTCCACTTGATATAATTTTGCACTATCACTTTTCAGTAACAGGTTCATTTGAATTTCTGTTTGTGTTTCCACATCTCAACTCTAAGTGCCAGCCTTTGGAGGCTCTACTCCTTTAGTCCCCTTTCTTACTAGAACAAATAGCCTGGATACACTTGTACAGCTGAAGGTCAGAAACAGATATAAAAACTGACACTCAGCTCTCTGGTCTTCATTAGCACACTAATGTTTTTATGCAGGATATACCTGTTTTACTGGATTTAACCCTAGTATAATTGCATGTAGTCACAAACACATTCATGTCTCATTTAAGACATAAAAAACCAATCTGGCTTTTTTCAACTTACTAGTGAGTGTTGACAATTTTAAGTGTTAGCTTTATATTCCTGAAGAGAAAAAAGTAAGTATGTTTCCTTTTCTAGAGAAAATACTAACTACTAGAACCAAGAAGCACAGCTCTACCCTCTTCTGCCACTTCCACCTTCAGCACTTAGTTGAAAAAAATCAGCAGCTATTAGACTGAGCAGAAGTTCTGCTCCTGGACAATAAAACACATAATCACATAATTAAAACTCAGGACTTTCCATGAACATTTTATACCATGTAGAGCACTGTAACAGGAGTCAGGAGAGTCATTCTGAATTTTTTAGTACATTTTGGCTAGCACACTAAATTTTCAGATCATTTCCCCATGTAGCTCCCTTATCACTGGGCAGAAACTTTAAAATCAGGAGAGTGACCCCTTTGTCCTGAATCAGGGCAGCTCAGCGAGGCTTTAGAGGCTTCCTGAATCAGTTTGAGTACAGACCACTGGGCACAAGGAGTATGAAGAGTGGGTTAGCAAACTCTTTGTAATTATATAGTCCTTAAGTTTTGGCAAGAAATAAATTCTGCTGCACATTTTCAGAACAGGAAATTTGCTCTTCCCCAGTGCTTCTGGGGACTCCTGCAATATGTTACTAAAACAAACAACTCCTGTCACTCACTCAAGCCATCAAGTTTGACATCAAATTCAACACAGGAGAATTATGACCAAACTTCTCTAAATGGGGCTGAGAAGAACCACCCATACTGCAAATGACCACGCAAGCAGAGCTGGGTTCCTGGGAATCAGGTGCACAAGGGTTTGGTTCAGCTCAGCAGCTGTGGGTTTATGGGCACCAATGCCACTGCTGCTCCTGCTCCTGCCCAGGCACCGAGCTCTAAGCCAGTAGCTAAATGGAGAGAGCAAAACTAAGAAAATACTCTCTTTCCTGTCTCCCTTTGCACATTAAACACATTTCCAGAGCTGACATTCTTGTTTCTTGCGGTTCACAAGAGTATTTCTGCTCACCTGCTCGTGTTCCTTCCCAAGCTCTTCCTTCTGATGTGTGCTAGATCACATGCAGTCTTCACACCTTGACTTCCACTTATCTCCTCCCACCAATTTGTGAACAGGTTTCCCTTATCCACTGATGGAAGATACAAGCACTGGGAACCTGCCTTTAGACTATGAGAGCTGACAACTCTCAAAGTCTAGTTTTAGTATGAAATTAATTTTCAACTTCTCACTTAGTGCATGTATTTTCTGATGGTATCTCCTACATCACAGGTTTTCCCTTTTGAGGTGGTTAATTATGAATGACATCAGGAAGCAATTCAAAATTCAGTATTTCCAACAAGCACCTGGAAATTCTGACCTGCTCCTCTCGAGACATCCATGGAAAAAGTTTCTTAAATGGAAAACTGTGCCAGCCACTGCCACAGGGCACTTTTTAATACTTACCACCAGGAACAGGATGTTCCCAAGAGATAATGACTTTTCCCCAACACTCAGAAAGTATTTCTAAATAAGCAATGTCACCATGGATGCCAATCACAAATGTGCATCATAAAGATGTAATTACACAATGACAGTTGTGTGAACATGCACACTGAGCCAAATCCCCTCTCACTATTCATCCCAAGGCCCTGTGCTGTGACTGTTCATGGCACATCAGCACTCCAGGGTCCAAGCATCAATCAGCAATATTTATAAGACCCTTTCTCTTCCCCAAAGAATTCACAACCTACACAGGCAAACAGACAAACAGCAGAAGAGTCAGAACAAAGCTTGTTTTACAAATTAGCTATTTAGAAATTGAACCTTTTCCAAGATTATAAAGGATTTAGGTGGCAAAGGTAATTACAGGCCTTGCAGGACACCAAAGTTAAAGAACATGACCATTAATGAATGTAGTGAAGAGGGGTTTTAAGCACCTGGCTATTTACGGTCACACAGCAAGGTACCACATGGAAAGCACAACTTTTCCATGTAGTTTGGAGATGGAAGAGAAGCCACTTCACAGCCAGGTAAGGCCCTGCACCAGGCCTGGCATTTTCATTAATTTCCAGACTAACTACAGAGTGCATCATGCCAAGCGGTATGGAAATAACACAATCCAAACATCACAGTCATTCCCACAGTCTAGACAGTCTCCTCTTGCAGGACATGCAAGCAAGTCTGATCACCAGTTCCAGACTTGGAAAACTGTGTCATGAGATCTTCATTATGAAAGGTCCCGTGGAATATCAAAAGATGCCTTATCACAATGCAATGGACACGGAGCCAAAACAAACAGAAAGCATGCAAAAGCAAATTCCTGACAAAGCAGAAACTGAATTAAAGTTTATGAGAACTGCAGTTGGGAGGGAAAGGACAGGAAAAATCACAGTTGCCCAGATTATATGAATCTGTACAAAGCTAAAATAGGTTTAGTACAGGAAGACATTACTTCCTTACTACATTTTAATATTTCTTTCAAATCTTGGAGAGAAGTTGCAAAGAGATGTGATTATGCTCTGCCAAGACAAAAACAACAAAAAAGCTCATGGGACTCAATGGCACAAAGAATATTGTCCAAAACATAAAGTCCAAATCTTTTTCAGATGAGCTGTGAACAGTTTTCCTGTCTACCTGCAAAGTGTTTAGTGGTCAGAAATGCACCAAGAGTTTTCCCAGTTTCTGCTGTCTCTCTTTTATTCACCCTCAGCAGATTATTTTCTATATACCACCTATGTTGTGCCACTGCCCAGAGGGGGCTGACAAGCCAGCAGAACCTTACCCTGCTCTCTTGGTGCTGTGGAGCAGTTATGGATCAGGGCTCCATGGGCTGGATGCTGAACAAAGACTTGTTGCAGTAAGGAGTTTGTACACCCACATGCAATTTAAAGCACTGCTTGAGCTGACTCGTTCCAAGGGTCAGCACTGACTTCACAGAACAACCTCCAAGAGTTTCAATAAATGGGAAATTATTAGAAGCAGCACAACTGAGCAAGCCTTGGGTTTATAAATTTTGTCCTTCCTTATACAAGAACTTTTTCTCCTCCTTGGTAAATTTTTTCCCCTGCCCCATGCAGGGGAAAAAAATTCAAAACCTTTAATTAAAAAAAATAATAAAAGAAGTCTTAAGAAGATAAATTAATGGATTTTTCTCTGTTCCCCAAATTAACAATGGAAACACATGTTTTACAGAAGCAATTACTGGTATTATAAATTCTACAGTACTAGTTTAACTACTGGCCACCAAAAAATAAACCAAACAAACCAAGCCCAACAAAATCTAGCAACTTCTTTTACTTCTTGTAACACACTAATTTCCCCAGGTACTTCAAGAACAAAGTTACAACACCAAGTATACCACAGCAGTTTCACTACTATTAATCTGTATAAATTTTCCTTCCTAGTTTGCATAAAATTAAAACTGTTGGCCCAGTGCACACATTCACCTTTCCTCTTCCTCATCCTTATATGCTGTGACTAATTCAGCCCTACCTGAGATCCCCGTTTTTGCACGAGCTAAAACCAGACCAGAAATACTAAATATTTTAAAAGTGCAGACTGGTGGCCCTATTCAGGTCACCCTCGCAAAAATATTAATCCAGCGAGAGTGTGGCTTACTCGAGTCAACTCCTGCCATTGCCTGGAGGAGCTCAGGATTGCAGAGCTTAACCTTTGATATGAAAATGTGTGCAATTCACTGTTATTAGTGCATGGGCGCATCACTCCCATTAGGCAGTGAGGTACTGCCTAGAGCAGGTTCCATCTGCTTCCAGTCATAAAGCAGGATTTGCTTTACGCTGGAGCCAACTGCCACTCCGATATTGCATACACCCATGGATGCCAGGAGACTGCCTGTGCCCTTTCAGTGCTTGCACATCCCCTGCCTTTGTTACCTAGAAATGGCAATTTCTACTGGAGGGCAGTTCAGCCAATATGACATGCTTTCTACAGATTGCCTCTGTTTTACTTTCAGACCTTATATAAATGCATTTTGATGTATTTTATTTTTTTTTCCGTGTTCAGTGATTTTTACATAATTCTGTTTGACTTTTTTTTTTTTTTTACTAAATACTTGCTGAAGAGAGAGACACCACTTCGGTGAATTCCAGCTGAGGGGGAAATTCTTATTTCTGCTCCTCTGGATCCAGTGCTGGTCTTTCCGCGCCGGTGATTTACGGCAGAAGCCACGGAAGCTGCGGGTGGCGCATCGCTGCCTTTGGAATGGCGAGAATTCCAAGCGGGAATTCCAGGGGCGCCTTTCCCGTGCCTGCAGCGCCCTCTCCTGGCGCACGGGCGGAGCGGGGAGCGCCCGGCGCGACCCGGCCGCGCTGCCGGGAAATCCACGGGAACCATCGCCCACCGTGGAGCCTGTTGGATAAACCGGGCTCTGGGATTCATTCACCGCCCCACGGGAATCATCGCCCACCGTGGAGCCTGCTGGATAAACCGGGCTCTGGGATTCATTCACCGCCCCACAGCAACCCGTGCTTTGAAGGGCCGCCGGCTCTGAGCAGGGGCAGTCAGGCTCTCGTTGGAAAATGACTGCTGAAAGTGTCATCAACTTAAATCATAGAGAATACCTAAATTCATAAAAGCTTTAAAATACAGAACTTCAGAATATCCACGTATTTGCTTGAAGCAAACAACAAAAGGTACCCAGGACATATGGTTCTATTTTAAAACCACTGAAGATAAAACCGCGAAGTTGTGAATGAGGACATTTGGCCTAATGAGGTATGAAAAACTAATGAGGTCCAGGAGCATTAAACCAGGCTTGTAAAGAATTTTGATAATCATTATTGATGTTAAAGCTGCTACTAATGTCACTGAGTTTCCATGAGAGCTGTATGATGAGGTTTCTCAGAGAAAGGAGCCAGACATCAGGGCTATCTGTTCATAAATACACAGCTTCACAGAGAGGGCAGCACAGGAGTCAGATTGCTTCTTTCTGGCTTAGGACATTTAATATTCAATGAGACATTTCAAAACAGCTACTTTGCCTCTCTCTGCTACTTTCCAATCAAAGCACAGATACATGTTTTCATAGAACGTAAGGACCCAGAAGGTGGGAAAGAACATTTAGCCTTTCACATCTCATCTTTAACACTTCATTTATTACTGAATATCCTCTCTTCTTAAAAGACCCGGCTGCTTCTGCAACAGCAGCCTTCCCCACGGCCGGAGGGGATGGCAGGGATTCATCACAGCGGTGACAGCAAGCGCCCCTGTGCTCGTGGCAGGACATTGTGCTGCCATCTGTAACACCCTGGCTGGACAGCAACCTCAGCATTCCCCCTGCTCCCTAAAAGCCTGGTCCGTAGTGCAGATGTTGGAAGCTGGGGCTCTGAGCACGCTGGCCCTGCTAGCTGATTAATGGGGCATCATTAATGTCAGCTGCGGAGCTGACCACAGGGTCGGGGTGGTGGCCTGGGTCTCAGTGCCCTGGAAGAGCTGAGCACCAGGAGAGGTAAATGCAGCTCCCAGGAGAGGCACAATTTCCTACAATCACGGGCTGCCTCTCTTAACTGTGTATTTTAAGCTTCCTACAAGGAATTAAAAAAAAAAAAAAAAGATTTTGCTTTTTGTCTTCATTTTGCTCAGCTCAACAAAGCACCATCAAACTGGAGTATGATCTCTTTCTTCTCACCAAAAACTAGCATCCACGCTAAAAGCCTGAACTTGAGCAAAGAGCAAAACACTGAAACTACATACAAGCTCCCTGGGAATTTGGGAAAGCTGAGAACACAGTCAAACTTTCAATTGACTTTACTGCAATTTCAGTCAAGACCTTTTTCTGCACTTCAACACATCCATCTCCATGTGAACGCTCCAGTTTGGCAGCGCTTGATGAGAAGAGGCAGATCTTTTCAAAGCTGATTACAACTTCTGATTCAATCTGGAAACAAGAGTGGTTTGCACTTCCTGTGGTTTTTGAAGAGGCTGTTACATATATCTAAACCCATCACATTTAAGAAAGTTGTAACAAGAAGAAGTGACTCAGTTCCTTACAATAATGGGACATGTTACTGACGCTGCGGGTTTTTTATACCTTTTCTTTTTTATTTCTTCCACTCTTTATTTAAAAACTTGCAGTCTCCACTGTTTTACTGCAAAAACTGTTTATAAAGCAAGAATTGTGCTGATCGCATCAAAACTCATTAATATAACTTGTTTTTCCATTATTAGCACCATCTGAGCCTGTTGAAAGCCTTAACCAGGGCTTTAATTTTTCCACAGAGAGCTTTAAATTAATTAGTGGTTTACATGCTAACAAAGAATCTGATACATTCATAAATCAATCTAATGCAGAAGGATTACTGGAGGGTGGAAACCTATTCAGTGGGGACCTCACATTCACTTAACATGGTGTGTTTTCAACAAAAGGGTGCAGGTGTGGAATAGACGGGTACCAGGAAGAGCCCATGATAATCACTTTGCATCACTTAAAGACGCAGCAGGACACATGGTAAATCAGAGCCTAGGGCCCACCCTAAGTGAAACCCATGTAGATATAAAAGGCAATATCATCTCACTTTAACCTTCACAGCTAAATTGCCAGAGTGGCACAGTTTCTTTTATGTAGGTTACAGGCCACTGAACTAATGGAAAACAGATACCAACTAAAAGACATGGATGGAAAGAACAAACTAACACAACTGTAGAGCACAGATACAAATAAAGGTATCAAATAAAAAATGTAATTTTTTTTCTGGGTAATTATTAAACTTATCCAAGTTATCAAAACATAATGTAATTGTATATACTTTTGGTACATTTTAGGCTTTTAACTAGTTTCTGCTAGAACATCACCTACTCTGCCACAAGGACTCTACTGTTAAAGCGTGGCAACACTTTTCTCATATTTTTCCTAACCTGGCACCGTTCACTGCTAAGAAAATTTCATAAAAATGAACACTTTTCCTGTTTCCTCATGTTTTGTGTCCAAAGGTGCAAATTCATGCACTTCGAAGATATAAAAAATACTTTGATGACTAACATGGTTTTCAGTCTTCAGCATCTTTTGAAATAAACTTGTGATTTGCTTTGAACACTGCTTGTTTTAATAATGGGATCTCTGTCACTACAGACACCTGCACAGTCCCCATCACATGCAGTGAGAAGGGTACACAGATGAACTGATCATCTCCATTTCCTTTACAAAGAGTCATCCTTGATGAGTCAGAAGAGACATGACTAAGAAAATTGTGAACATGCACACTATGAAATTAAAGACCATGAGTGACAGGAAGAGCCAAACAACAATCTTCAGTGCTCCTGGAACTTTCAAGGGATGGATGGATAGGCAGTAATTCCCCATTTTGATAGTGAACAATCAATATTTACTGATGGTGGTTCATAAAATAAAGAAACTTGAGCAATTGTCAGGTATTCAGCCTGAATTATTCAGTTCACAACTAAAGTAAGTCATAAATCCACATAATCCAATATATGAGGTATCAGATTTTCCATACAAGCATAAGGCAAAAACATATTACAAGACTACTTGTAAGGTTTTGGTGATCAACATTTATCTTGAAATGAAATGTCTTCATTTCAACTTCTGTAGTACCTTCCAGTAACAGTCAGTTAGTTAGTTAAATCAGTCAGCAAAACTGTAACTCTGGGACATGTCAAAAGCCCAATTCTTTCAGGGAGCACTGTGGGTCCTACACACTGGTACCACACAGCACACATTGGCTGATCTTCAGCTTCAGAAAAACCTCTCCTTGTATACATCCATTTCATCATCACTCACCAGATGTTTACAGATGCACAGACCCATTTCTTCAGCACAGACACCAGAGTGTGAGTCGCTTCTACAGCACATGCTTTGTGTTTATTAGTCATTGGTTTTATGTAGGTGTCCACCTTGCAGTGGTCCCTGGGTGCTGGGTGAACCCGAGTGGGAAGGACAGGGAAAACCCACTGCACCACAGGGTGTTGGACACACAGGGACACACAGGGACAGGGCACACATTCCCTGCTCTCTGACAGCTCACCCTTACCATGAGTGTGTTTGACATGAAGTGGTCACCTCCTATCCTTGTGACCTATCTGTGACAGCAAAACCCAAACAATTATTTTTTAAAAAAAACCAGAAACCACTAGAGGGTATTACATGCCATCCTGCCAAAGGTTTGCGTGATGCCCAGCACAGTTCCCAGGATGCAGGGCAATTCCCTGTGCTCCCTGCCTTGCTTCACACTGCCAGAAATGTTCTCCACGAGACTGAGCGAGGCACTGGAGGTGCCACCAAAGGTGCCATGTGCTGTCACCTGCGCCCTCCCCAAATGAAGGAGCTGGTTCCATGAAAACCTTCATGCCAATCTAACCAGCACAACAAACAAAAAGAAAAGGGGAGCGAGGAAAGGCGATTAGCTAATTAGTGATTAAATAAAGCTGTGTCCTGTCACTGGCAGGGAGGCTGCGGGGGTGCCATTGCTTTGATCCCGAGTCCCAGCCGGTGACAGTGACAGCGCAGCCAGGCCCTGGGGCGCCCTGTGGCTGGCTGGTGGCCCTACCCAGCCTGCTGGCCCCAGGGGATGTCCATCACACCAAAAAGAGCAGCACATGGGCAGGGCACCCTGCAGGCAGGCTGCTGGCAGGAGCCCTGCCGCTTGCCAAAGGCTTTGCTTGCTCGGATTCCCTTGCCGAAATTTCGCTGTGGGTGTTTGTAAAGTGTTTGCTCCAAACCCAGGATGTGCAGCCGGCTGCTCGCCGCACGTCCTGGGAACGGAGCTACACGACTTTCTTAATCCCTGGCCTCCCCTGGGTTCAAATACTCCAGCCCCTGGACCCTTGCTGCTCTCACACTGCTCACAGCCCCTCAAGTTCATTAATGTTAATTAATGACTGCTGCGTTTCATATTAAAATCACCAGCTCTGAGCTCTGAGGCACAAAGAACTTTCCATACATCAACTGCTTCAAAGCAATGTCTCTACAGGCACACTCCTCCCGGCTCTAGTTGCAGGATAATTGTGCACATTACCCCTCAGGGAAGATGGAAAAAACTACCCACTATTTACCTTGGGGGAAGACTGCACCCCCAGAGAGCTACCTGTCAGCTCCTAATGGGTTACAATACTTGGCCCTCTCAACAAATTATACAAAATTACACCCCGGTTAGCAGTGAGAAATGATCCACAAACCCACACTGAAAGGCATAAGAAGTGTCTGACAGGCAAGAGCGGAGACCACAACGTGGGTGCACATACCAAAAGCCTTACCAGCTCTGGGAGGTTAATCAGTATTGCTCATTTCATACAGTCTTGGATTATCCCACTAAGTATATTTTACACTCAATATATTATATTACTGCTATGCCTCCAAGGGAATGCTAGTTTTTAAAAAAAATAAAGGAAATGTTTCAAATAGAGTAAACAGCTCTTCCCAGATTTTGACATTTATTTACAGTGAAAACTAAAATGCAATTGCAAATCCAATGCCTGATCTTTGCCATTCTTCCTCAGGCAAAATTCCTCCTGGAGGCAGCAGGAGTTTTCTCTCAGTCACAGACTCTTGGATTGCAACTTTACCTGATAAAAGTTTGTTCCTCAGTTCCTCCAGGACTTTTGTGTCCATTCACACACATTACCCAGGCTTCCCAGCTGCTTAAACCCCATCTCAAAGTCTCCTTGTGGCCAACCCAGCCACACTGCAGACCCCAAGGGCAGGAACATCGGGGTGGAGTAGGGATGGGAGATGGCAGTGGCTCCCACAGCTGAGCTGGGCACATCAGGGGCTGTGGTGAGAGCAATAAACTCAGAGCTGGTTTCTCTCACCTATCACTTAGGTCCCTCCAAATCTCACCTCACTGTATTAATCACTAAGAGTTTATAAATGGCACTCACTGGAGGCAGGTGGGATCACACAGTTTACAGAGCATCCCCTCACCAGAGATTTTCTGCAGCTGCTCCCCACTAAGTTAAACAAACTTGGGACCACCAAAAGTCTTTCACAGCCAACTGTGCAACTCAGTCAGATCAGTGGCATGTCCACATATGTTCAAGGGGATAGCCTGGGTTTTAAGGTTTTTGAACAGGTCTGCTTTATCCCATGGAAGTTTAAGACATTTTGTCTGAAGATAGGGACAAACAAACTCCTTAACAGATGGGAACAGTTCCTCAGATATGAAGTAATTAAGCACACTCAGCACATGTTGGCTCCTGAAGAAAATTGTTTTGAAGAGATAAGGCACTCTATAAATTGAGGTTTGCGGTCAACCAAAAATCTGCCATTTCATCTTTTGCGCACAAGGCTAATCTCATGAATTGGTACATGAAAAATGAAGATACAAGGAGCATTACATGATTTACAAAATTATCAGATTGAGGGGCTTTTTTAAGCTTCCATGCTTGTGTTCTTTCATTTTTCTGTAGTTGGCTAAGATTTAACAGCCAAGTAAATATACTGCTTTTTGATCTGACACTGCCTTTCTGTGCTTGCCTTGCTTCTAATTCCAGTGAGGACCATTAGCAGAAAAATGAAGCAGCTTTTCTCTACCATGGCTTTTCCAAGAAAGCCAACCCTTGAGTTTTTATGAATACACCACTGGCAACCCTTTGCTGTGTCCAAGACAGCCTGGATGCTCTGGTGACCACCTTCAGGCAGACCAAACCTGCCTGAGGCAGTAAGACAAGAACCCCAAAGCAGGGAGTAGGCACAGCTTACCATGGCTCCTTCGCTCTTACTCTGGGCAACTTCCCGCTGCAGCCGAGCCACACACAGCTTCTCCCTGAGGAAAGAAAAGCCCATCAATAGCAGTTCATTCCCCACTGGCTTCCCCATCAGGGCAGCATTCCTGCACATCGCTGGGGTAACCCCCGGCAGGGCCCGCTCTCCTCCCCATGTTCCCCTGGAGTATTTACCGGCTGCGTTATTGTTTTGTTTCATGGCAGTTTGACAGAGCTGTCAATAAATCAGCTGAATCCAAACATCATTTGCTTCATTCAAACAACAAAGTAGCTCATCATGCTGGTGATATGGAAGCAGACTGTGCAAATCTGATTGTGTTATTTATTTTCCTATAGCCCTGCACATCAGCTTTATTCTGCACCATATTAACACATGCCAGAAGGCTGTTGCATCATCAATAAATATATGCATAAAATTGAAATGAAAACCATCTATTCTATATATAAACACACTGTGATGCATTTTCAAACTACTGAATTATTAGACTATATGTTTTTAATTAGCCTTTTTTCATATAAGATCCTTACACAAATGTTTGGCTCGACTCAACTAATAATTAATTTGTTTAATTAAAGATTTGGCAACCGCAACACAAGTTTTCAAGTACACTGAAAAGTTGTAAAAAAGGAATGAGAAGTAGTGATTAGCATACATAGAAAAGGAAAGATAATTTCCCATTGTATGGCCTGGGGAAACTTCATCCCCCAAAAACCTTCAAAGGTGCCAAGCCAGGGCAGAAGTAGGACCCAGGCTCTGAAAATGCTCCTATCATTGACTGGGTCACTCTCATCCAGGAAAAGTTTCTCATCATGGAAAACTAACTGCTCTGTGGTATTTTATTCCCAAACTTGCAGAAAAAAAAGTAGCCTTTAAACCATTTCTCAGGAACCATTCCTGATGAGAAAAATCTGCACGTGCCTGCCTAATTCCTGTGGAATGACAGCGCTCCTGTCACTCAGCCACAGCTCAGAGTTTGCCTGGGTCACTGCACCAGTCTCCCCTCTCCATTTCAGCAGAAGATGGGGTATTTAAGCTGAGTCTCTGTAGTGGTCACCAGTCCCCACGTGCTTGCTGCACTCCTCAGCATTCCCCACGCAGCCAACAATAGTGGGTATCAGATTAGCACCAGGCATTGCCAAAATCCTGATCTTTTAGCAGGGATGATGCTGAAACTACTGAGTATCAGCAAAAGTTGAAGAAGGTACAGCCACAGCCCTGCAGAAATTGTGTTTGTGTTCTCCAGCATGATATCAAGACTTTCTTTGGCACATGTGAAAAATTATGGAAAATTGAGAAATGGCATTAGTCCAGCATCAAGAGCTTTAGCACAGGTGTCCTAAACACATCTTCTGAAAGACACATACCACTCCCCCCTTTCCTTGCTCAGATACTATCACAGGCAAATTACAAAACTGGTTAATCCTATTTTAAGGATTTAGTTCATCTTGCTGGAAATAGCCCCTCGCATTTTTGCACTGCTTCAGTGCCCTAATATGTTCTAGTGGAAAAAGCAAGTATTCCCTTTGAGGAGGTTTTGACCTTTTAATTGCAAAACAAATGCCTAAAGATATTTTATGAGAAAATATGCAGGGGGTGGGGGGAGAATAAACAAACAAACCCCCCCACAAACCACTCCTCCATACACTTCCTGCCAGTGGTCTGGAGAGATTTATTTAGCTATGCCTCCTACATCAAGAATACTCCTACTTCCCTCTCTCCATGTTAACTCCAACATGGAATCAATTACACACTTCTGGAATTTTATTAGAATAAATTTCACTCAAGGTCCATTCACAAAGAAGGCTCCTCCAACAATGCCAGGTCTTCCCTGTCTGGATGACAATCCTGACTGAGGCTCAACAAGGGATTTAGCAATTTTCCCATTGAAGGACAGCCAAGTCTGGCATTCTCAAATTTTGTTTATAGCATTAGGAACAAACCCACTTTTCAATAGCAGAAAATGAAAAAGAAGCCTGCCTATCATGTAGGAGAGGGGGGAAAAAAGTGTCATAGTGGGTACAGAAGAGCCATCTGTTCCAACAGTGTCTACAAATAGTCAGCTCTGAGGCAGGCAAACTTTGTGCTCCTGCTTCCTCCCTCCCAGCAGCATTCCCCAGGTGAAGGAGCTGTGCTCTCACAGCCAGACCATGCAGATGGTTACCTTCCTCTGGGCAGGACGTGCGGCAGGAGCTCAGCGTGCCTGAGGACCACAGGCATCCCTGGGACTGTTCCAGGGAGCTCTGTCAGTGATGCACTTGGCCCACTGCCCGTGGTGAACCATTTCCCACCACCTCTGCACAAACACACGCCAGTGTGAAGGGCAAGGAACGTGGTCAGACTCCCTTTACAAGCCAACAGCATTTAAAACGAATTTGCAGTGTTGGAAGTTTCCATATGAGATAGATGATGGGAAAAAACAAGGACCTTCATGTCTAAGGATGACCAAATAAACCCTCTGGTTATTATCCACCATCTCAGTCAGTTCTGATTAAGGCAGCACCTTCAGTGACTACTCTCAGCCCCCATTTTTAACATGGTGTTACAACTGAATAAACATTTTACTATGATTGAGCTGCAAAAATAATCAGCTTTTAGCTGCTTTAGCCTTTCACATGTTTCAAATGCAAAGAACATTTGACATGCAGCTTCAAAGTCAATCTCATTTTTTAATCTTTGCTTTTAAATAGGAAAAAACAGTAGCATCACTTTGTTGCTATACGGTTTTATTTATTTTTAATCAAGCATGTTTCATCCCTATAGCATGATTAATTAACAAAGTTAATTAGCAACTACAGCCAACCTGCAAGGAAACAAAATCTTCTCCGGGGATTTAAAATATTAAAACATGCTCATTGAGAAGGTCTCATGTACTCTTTTGAGAAACCTCCAAATGATAAATGGTTTACAAAAATGCTCCTTGAAAGCACAGTTTATGCTCTTAGGTTTGAATATTTGTATTGTAAGTGGCAAAATTCCCAGCCAAGGACTTTGCAAAGAAATAATTAAAGAAGCCAAACAAGGATTCAATTATATCCTTTCCAGATGGAACCAAGCACACAAGTAGTCAGTGTGTGGATGGAAGAAAGATACATTTCAAATCTCAGTATCACTGGTAGATATTGCAGTAGCTTGTTCTAAAAAACAACAGTTTGAGGAAAGCCCATTTAGTCCAAGAAAAACATAAATGTGCTAAATAATTCTGCATATTCAGAACTGTCCTTAGACTAAAATTTCTCCTTCACTCTCCTTTCCCATCAGGTTCGACTCAGTCAACTGCCAGACAAAAGAAACCCTGTATCAGGTGACAGTAACAGCTCAGGGCTGCACCAAAGAACTGCACTGCTCCAGCTTCTCCCATCCAGGACAGAGGCAGGGAAGTCAATTCAGTCACAAGCCCCTGCCTATCCCCTAATTCTGAGCTAATGCTGATGCTTGTCCTGATGTGGTAACACATCTCCTCTGATCAAGCACCACAGTAGATGCTACACCAGGTACATGAAAGTCTCCATTTTTCTCAGTTGTTCTTTTTGTATTGCTGCTTTACGCTGATGTAACAAAGCCAAAAACTCTAGCAGTGTACTTCAGCTTCCCAAACTGTGATCTTCATTTTTATTTGGAAACCTCAGATTCAGAAACCGTCAGATATAGGGCTTTGCATCTCCATCTAACAAAAAAAGATACTACTTAAATTAGCTCCTGAATAAAGTTAAATTGTGCTGAAATATATCCATTTGCCAAAACCTAAGCTATACAGAATCAGGACGTATTTTCAGTGGGAAATAGTAATTTTACTGTTTTAATGATGAAAAGTAATTTTATCTTTAAGGAAGAACACAGTCAAGACTCAAAAAGAATGGTAAATACCTTAGAAACATCATCTGAAACTGAAGTTAATGCTTCAGCAAACCTTGAGCTTCACAATCCCCGGGAAGGAGAAGGGCTCCATCCACCCTACACTATCCTCTCCTGTCCTGATCAGTCCCACAAGCTGCCAGTGTGCACTGACAGCTCTTACATTTTCAACAAGTGTCAACATTGACAAAGATTTCAAACTTTTCCAAAGTAAATTATTACTTCCCTACACAACAAAATCCAATAGATATGAAGCTCCCAAGTTACTAATTCATTTCTCTTGCTGCCTTTTTTTATTCATGAACAAGAACGTGTTTTCTTCATGTTTCATCTTGCCTTGGAGTTTTTCACTCTGAAGGAATTTCATGTAGAAGCAATCAGTCCTGCACCACAAAGTGAAGCCCACCTTTCCTTGTCATTTTATAACTTTCACTATTTGAAAAGCTATAAAATCACCACTGACAAAGTCAAGCTTTGAAAATACAATGAACATTTGTTTTATTGTTGGTGACTGTGGCCAAGCACAGTGGCCAAACTATATTCTAGGAAGTCCTTCCATGCCTTCTGGAGGCTATTTTGGAGCAGAGAAATCCCAGTCGAGTTTTCACTCTACACCACTGTTGTGAGATTCAGAAGGCGAATAAATACTTTGTTCTCATAGAGAAAAAAGAAAACAGAATACTGACAGAGACTCAGAACCCAAGTTTGCAAGGCCTCCCAAACTTCCTTGTGCCTTGGAACTGCTCCTTGTCTACCACCTACCACAATTACTCCCCCCTAACTTTTTCCCCCCTCTATCATTACTTGTAGCCACAGCATTGTTTTTACAATGAACCAGAAAAAACCACAACTAAACCCCATCAAACATGGATTAAACATAGCACGGTGCTAACAACTGACCCAGGGGCAGGGTGCCAGTTTGTGCAGAGAGACACAGTTTGTGCCTGGCTTCCCTCAGTTCTTGGTTGATGCTGTTTTACACCACAACAACATAGACTCCGAGATTCAGAAGGCTGAAAATGATTCCTTTATTTTTGGGATGTGTCTCCCTTTTATACTATTTTACACAGACAAATTTGATTGGTGAAACAAAGGCAAACCTCTTCACTCACATTGGTCAGACCAGAGGGACATCAAGAAGTCCTTCCTAGGAAAACGAATGAATAACATAGGTACAGTTACAAGAACATCTCTCCTGCCTACAGAAAATTCCCTGGGAAAAGAATTTTAGAAAACCAAAACACCTCAGGCTTGGAAGCAGGGCTACACTTGGTTTTCCAGGGAGATTACGGTTTGTGCGCAGCTTCCCTCAGCTCTTGGTTTTCCAGGGAGGTTACAGTTTGTGCCTTGGTTTTCCAGGGAGGTTTCCCATCTGAGTGCTGACCAGGCCTGACCCCATTGAGTGGATGAGATGTGACAGGGGAAGAGCTGAGGGTGGAATGGCTGTGGTGAACACACGTGCCTGTTTCAGCTCTGACTGCAGCGCTCAGCGAGGCTCCTTCCCCCGCCTGTCACGTACAGCCCCATAAATGTCAGAGCACTGTGGAACTCAGAGCCTCAGTGCCTCAGCCAGATCTGGCAATAAAGGAGTCATCCCGAACAAAAAAAAAAATATTCATTGCAAATTTAAAGCTGAGTGAAGGACGGGCTTTATTTAAGTACTTTTACAATAATTGCAAGGACTGGAGTTACAATAATGGAAGTGCTAATGCTGTCAGGCAGAAGCAGGAAAGATAGGATGAGCCACCAGCAAGGAGCAGCTTCTATTCACTGCTAACTTATTGGTAATAAAAGATAAGCCTACAGAAAATATAATTTACATTAAACTTCTCTTCTATAAGACATGATTCTGCCAAATCCAGACAAGCGAAACAGGTAGTAACTTAGTTAAACTGTATTTTCTTTGGGTGACACTAACAGCAAGGAAAAAGAAAATTATAACTATAATCTAAAATAAGGATCGGCAATCTTCATGGGCTCCTCACCAATTTCCAGAGGATTTTCATGCACATTAATTTGAGGAAGCTCAAAGACAACCATCTAGTTACTTTCCAGAAGCATCCAAACAAGACACCAAATACAAAAGAAACGCCATGGAAGAAATCACAGGAGAAGAGGTCAGAAAGGAGGAGGCAAAGACAGGAACCTCAAGAGGGCAGAGCCTCTGCTATAAAAGCAAAAACACTGTCTTTGGCTAAAAAAATGGGACAGTCATGGCAAAGAAATTAGAAAGGAAAAGTTATCAAGGGTCCATGGCAGATTATCCCCGAATTGTTTCCATGACAAATTACTCTCCCAGCATGGGCACAGCAGCCAAGGTCAGCTGGGCACCTGAGCAGGGTAATTTCCCTTCTCTGAGCACAAGCATGGGAATGGGAATTTTCAACACAAGCATCCTCTATCATGCTGGCAATCTTTATTATTTCACTGATATTTATTGTTTTCAGCACTGAATATATGAGTGCAAGTCTGCATACTTTAATGATTCATTGGTATTTCAGACAACATTTTAAATATATTTATATATAAACATATCCATTTATCTATTTATTAATGCTGGAGTGTCTTCTTCCAGTACTAGCACTGACTGCACAATGCTGCCCACCTTTCAAATTTTGTATCTATTTAGGCAAACAAACATAGTTAAGGAGGTTGAGACCCAAAGTGTAAGATGGTGGGGTTTTTTTCTCTTGAACATTGAGATGGTTTTTAACGTTGCTGATGCAGAAAAACCAGCAAGTGAAGATAAATACAGATCCCTAAATTACACTCATTAGTAACTGTGAAATAATTAGAATGACATGAAATAGAGCTACCAAGCAAGACATGGAGGTGGTATCAACCATCACAATCAATGCAGTTTTTTGCCTAAGAAAGAAATAGGAAGAAAAAGTGATTTCTCCCCCATTATGCACATATTCAGTTGGACGATAAAAGATTAATGTCTGTGTGATTCAATGCCAAATCATTGAGATAATTATGAATTATACCAAGCAATCACTTTACGAATCTCCTGGAACATCTCACTTTATGACCATTATTCATGAGATTATGCATTCAACTGCAATTTTTTTTCAGATATATTCCTCTGAAGCCTTTCTTTTGGTCTGAGATTCTGGACCAAAGAAGACGAAAATGACTTTTTCTAGAAAGACAAAAATGGAGAAAAAAACCCCACGTTTTTCTAACCATCTCTAAAGTCTGCAGAGAGCAGTAAGAGGTACTTACAGAGTTATTTTAATAAACAACCCAAACACAGAGCAGTAAATTGCAGCAGGCAAGAGAGTTACATCTGGCTATCAACTTGAACACAACCTCCTCAAGTATGAAAAATCAAAACCTAAGTGTCAAGAAACATCAAGTAAACAGCACCAGAATACTGAACTCTGAAATACATGTAAAGTACGAATTTTCACATTATAAATTAAATAATCCATGCATTATGTTAACCTTCCATTTATCAGAAAGCAAAGTTAAGGCTTTAGCAGGGCCAAATCCTACACGGATTTGCTCCCTCTTTAAACCTTTTGATTCAATATATCCCTGCGAAACTACTACAACTCACTGCTAAAAATAAATGAGCACTGGATCCATCACACAGAATTTGTTATTATTAAAAGTGGTACATTAACTATAAACCTTATTGTTTCTGTTCTGAAATCTACACCTTAAAGTATAGAGCAAAAGCAATTTGACAAATTCACACTGCTGTAGTTTGGAATTTTTTGATATAAGTGACTGATTTATCAATTTTAATGTTACATTAACAGTAATATTTATATTTAATGCTGTATTATTTCTGCCAATAAGTTGCAACCCAAGAAGCATACAGTGGGAACTTGCACAATTAGGCAAACCGCCAAGTTCTCAAAGAATTATCATCACTGAAAACCTCAGTGTTCAAAAAGGAAAAAAAGAAGGAAAGGACTAATAAAAGTCAGTATGCAATATTAATTCAGCAAAAGAAAACTTTACATCACAATATAGGCAGCTGTTGCACAGAGATCTCCATTCTTTACTAAGAGAATTACTGCTTGCTCTTTTTGTCAGGTGCTACTTTTAAAAAATATTTTACACTAATGAAAGCATGTTTAATCAAAGCCCTTAAATGGTACCAAATTTCTACCTGAGAATCCTTTCACAGCACAAGGCCTACAGTTTGCACTTTTCTAATTTAAAACATACTGTAGTGTTTATCTGCTTTTTGATGGCATCCTCAGACCCATCACGTTATTCTTCTGACCTTCTCCAGGACAGGTCAGTGTGAAAAGCAAATTGTCCCTCTGGACAATTCCATGACTAATTCCATCCCCCCATGACTAATTCACCTGATCCTCCCTCAGCAGTATATAGTCCAGGAGCTCCAGTTCTTTAACTGGGATGATAAGACCATACAGGTTGCTCAAAACTTCCCACTTCAGCTTGACAGTGCAGTTGAGTTCAGAGTGGGCTAAGAAAGAGGCACAGGGTCATTGCTACATGAAAGTCTGGCCCATGGACAGAGACAACAGTGTAAATCACCACCTTTTAATCCCTCTTATTCCCAACACACACAAACTGCCACTCTTCATTTCACACACACACAAGATGCTTTTTTGTGGTCCTAATCCCCAAAAACACCTGCTCTCTTTGCTGGCAGTACCAAAGCTGGTGACACTGGGCAGTTCAGTAGAGCTGACATGGGCCTGGCAACACATCAGCCACCAACACAAGGGAGGTGCTGCTGAAGCAGATGTTGCTTCTAAATGAGCCAGATTTTTATCTCTGTGACTTGGTGACAGTGAAAGCAACAGCAGAGATGTGAATGGAGAAGCTCTGCCTAGAGAGCTATCAAAACATTGCTTTTTTAACGCACACTCAAGAAAGAAGAGACAGAGCAAGGAGCAGATAGGAACAACTTTGTGTAAGGGCACTTCTCCCACCTTACCTGCCCTGAACACGTCATTCAGCACTTCTGCTCTACTCCAGATTTCACGCCAGCCTACAGCTGCAGGTCATACACAGAATTCCTGTTACAACAAGCAAAGCTGCTCCTCCTCAGTGCCACTGCCCTTAGCAGTGTCTCCTAGCTTGTGAGTGTGTAAATTCTCATCTCTCCGTTTGCTGTTCAGTTTTAATCTGAGTAAAGCCATTCTCTAGACTAGATAGAGTCTCAGTCCTTGTGTTTCTGGTTGGGGTGTTATGGATAGTTTGCAGTATCAGATCCTTACAGCATACAGATTTATACCATTTTTATTGTATTGTTTACTTGTGTTAGATTTGGGGTTTTTTTCCTTAAGTAAATATCTGGAATCTAGAAGATATCTATCTCCTGCTATAATGATGAATTCTTTGGTTTGTGACCCAAACCCCTTCAGCCATTTCTAGCAGAAGTGAATTATTTTCTTCCCCGAGCCCGGATGCAAGACAGCCTTGGAAAATGAAAAACAAAGGAAGAAACAAGAAAACAAGGTTTTCTTTCTGCAAAGGACTTGGAAGTTGAGCTAACAAATTCCCCCATTCACTTTTCCTCATATATATTTTTCCTCTGGAGATTTGTCACATGGAGATGATGTGCTGTGGAAATTCTTTTGAAAGGACATGCATTTCCCTAAGGGGTTTTTAATGAGAATTTATTGCTCATGAAAGATTCAGGATTGGCAGCACTTCAGTCTTCAGTTAATGATCTTTTGTTTATTAACATAAAATGCATCACACTTAACAGGAGTGTAACTTTCCCAACCAATGCATCAAAGCAGGAAAGAATTCTCACTCCTTCCGTCTTATCCCCTGAGGCTGTCTGAGAGGGTGTTAGCTGAAATTTACATGGTTGTCCTCCATGAAAATGAAGACAGAACTCTTGTTTCACATAAAGCTGAAAATCATGGAAACATTTTTTCATAACCAAAGTTACCCAGACATAAAACTAACAGATAGAAATGTCAGTACACTACTGTGACTTCTCACAGCACCTATTCCTTCCAGAAAAACCTTTTACCAGAACCAGAGGGTATTTGCTTAGTCCTAACCCAAATTACTTTTACATTCTGTGGCTAACATTCATGCAAAGTACAGATTCCACATCCTGGTAGTAAATTACCATCTTTAGAAAATCAGCAAATTTGCCAAAAGTGATGAAGAGTATAGGCAACTGGATCTGTAAACCAGAGATTCCAGAAACACATCCCTAAGCCACCTGTCATACATTTAAGGAAATAAAAAGGCAGAAATACATTTCTTCACCAAAAAAAACCAAAACAAAACCACCCAACACTGAAGGAAAATGGGTGTAAGGCACAAACCCCAAATTCATTGTTTTGGATACTAAGCTCAACCAAACTCGTAGACCCCACTGCTTTCTCCATAACTAGCTTTCCTTCAGCTCTGCCCAAGAGATACACCCAGTTCTCATTTGTTTGTGAGAATGAGAATGTTCAGAAAGATTTTCCTCCCTGGGCTCTACAAAGCCTTTTACTTTTGCTCTTACAGTTCAAAGAAGATACCTGATTTTGCTTCATTACTGGTTGACCTCTTACCTCTGTTTTCCACTCCTTTGTTCCCAGATCATCACAACAATTCCTGGTATCCTTTGTAATCTCTTTCTAAAGGAAAGTGTGATGTGTTTCTATCCATCCAGAAAGCCCACAGCATGAGGACTTATGGTTTTCTTAACAGGCTGCATTTGCTATGTCTTTTTTCTCTCTGAGCTATATTTATTGCAAACTCTGTAACCTCCCGGATGTCACTCATGTCCTGTTCTAACTGAACACTGAAATACCTTGTAAAAACCATGTGGATAAGAAACAAGACCAAAGTGATTTTTATGCTTTGCTCACAACCCTCCCCCTAGACTTTTTTTGGTTTTTTTGTGTCTACACAATTGTTCAATGCTTACATATTTTGGTATAAATCAGTAACAAATCTGCAATGACCTTCCACTCACAGAGGAAATACAGAAAAGGATAAAACCTGGTGAGAAAGAGTCCTTTTCTTTACTGAATAAATTGGTTTCTTTTTGTTTTTGGTTGTAATCTCATTTCTCACCCTCAAGAATACTGTTCTGGTAAGACCCAGAAGTATTACTCAGTCAGGGGGAGGTTTCTGCTCGGAACTGTCTACATTTTAAGGTCAAAGGAGCTGAAACTCAGATCAGGCCCCTGGAGTAGTGTTTTCTGTTGTAACCCATCCCTGCTCTCCTCTACCAACCCACCTGAGACACAAGAGAATTTCTTCTCACATCATTTTACAGAAAATCAAATAATCTGAACAGTGAGATGCTTTTGGATACAGCACTTTACAGCCCCTGCATGTGCCTTCCAATACGATTCTTAGCAAGTGACAGACGAAATAAATGAAATAGTTATTTTCTGAGAGCATTTCTTAAATGTCTACATCAAACATATTAAAGATTTACCAACAGGCAACAATTGCCACTTAATTTTCAGTTTCAGGAATGTGATCCTGTCTATTGAATGAAAGGATTTCAAAAGAGAAAGTAATTCAGACGTTCGTATAAATTTCTGTGGACTTGGGTAAGCTACAGTTTTGTGAAGAGAAAAACAGATGAAAGCTAATAAGAAGGATTTTTTTTTTTTTTTTTTTTAAATTCAAAGTGATGCTGTAACAAACTTCCTTGGAAAAAGTTATAAACTGCTGGACTTCCTGCAGTCCAGAATAAGGAACATGTTTCACTGTGCCCTAACAAAATAATGTTCTCTACATCACATCTCACAATGCCAGAAAGAAAACAAGCAGTATGCTGAAAATCACTTTGAAGTGTCCTTCAGTAACCCAACACACGAATTCATATTCATGCAGCCTTACAGCAATAAAATCAGTTCCATGCTAATTATATAATTGTTTCTTCTATCATTCTGTCTATAAAAGAAGACTAGATAAAGTCAAAGGCAGTGGCCTCTGGCTGATTATGTGTTTTGACAAATTAGATGATTAACTGAAACCTCAAACCCAAGCTTTGCTGTCTCAGTAGACCTAGAAGAGGAGAAGAAAAGCTTTGCTTTTGAAAGGACATGGCTCTACAGGGACCTCAGCCCAGACTGAGAGCAGTGTTTGTACTCAGCACAGAGCCGTGCACACAGCCTAATTCCAACAGAGAAATTACAGCTGCCACTTTAAATAATGGAAGCAGCATATGGCAATATATGCAAAACGCTCTCCAACATGTTCAAGTAGGGATGGAGAAACTAAGTTATCAATGACACTTTTATACCATATAATATACCAGTGTAACACTTAACAACACTGAAAATGAAATCCAGACATATCAGTGGGGCAATGGCAGTATTTCTATATTTATGAAGCTGTTTAAATTCACATACAGTCAAATCACAACTAGGAATAAAACAGGGAAGGATGAATAGCAACAGGCACATGATCCATTTGTGCTGTTCAAGTTGTTTTACTGAACTCAACATGTGGTACCCTGAACTTGCCTCAGTATATCTCAAGCCCTGTTCTCTGAATATTAAATTATCAGCTACTCAGTAGTGTCTGTCCTTCCAGTTAGTAGCTCAACAAAGCTGGGCCAGAACTGTTACATAGAACTTTTTCAGTTATTACTGAAAGTGCTGTTACAAAATACTGTACTGTCATCCTTTCACAAGTGAACACAATCTAAAAAAACAGCTTTCTGTTTAGAACCTGAATCAGGGAAGCAAATACCTTCAAGAAACCCCAGACAAACGAAACCCTCTTGGGACATTTTAAATCATTTTCCCCAAAGACAGCAGCCAGCTCTGCTCTGCAAATGAGGCCAGCTTCTCAGAGCTCAAATAGCATCAACTTCAGTGGAAGTTCAACTTTAGCAAACAAAACAAGTAATTTAAAAGATATGGATGAATGAGGATTAAGATGTGCTATTGTTAGGCATTTCCAAACATATTAAATGTATATTAAGAAATACATGCTGTCTGAAGTATTAAAATGGAAATGCTTTCAGCAGTTCAAATGTCAACCAGACACTCAGGCAATTCCACATTTCTCCAGTTTCAGCAACAAATAGCGTGTTTTGAAATCATTTGGTGTTTGAATAAAGCTCTTTGCCATTTTCCACAGCAGATGCATTGGATCTGGGTAATGAACTGTGCTCTGAAATAACTTATTACAGTCATCACCACAGCTAGCTACATCACCTTTGGCAGAAAGCAAAATAAAAATCACACAGTGCTCACATAGCATCACCACAAGTGTTACTTCATTTACAGAATCAGGTGAAGCTCCATTTCAAATCAAGGTATTGACTATTTCAGAATTTAATCCCGCAGTCAAAAGCTGTAACAAGAAAATAAATCCACTAAAGGACATTTTCCAATTAAGTAAGTGACCCTAATCTTGATTTTAAGTTACTCTGATATTAGAGATCATAAAGTAGAACCACACGTTAAGTATCCAGGTTATTAGAGTAGGAATTAAAACAGACATATATAAAACAGGTAATTAATTTTGTAAGTAAATCTCCCACATCATGGCCATGCCTTTAGTACGTAAGATCAAAACATCTGACACAAAATTCATACATTGGTACCTTGAGATTTTTCTGCTTAAACCTAAGCTTTACCTTTATTTCCTTACCTTATTTTAAAAATAAAAGAGTCAGAATGAAGGTGCAACAAGCACCTACTTTAACATCCACCCCCAATTACCAGCAATTTTCTAGAGAAAGCCAACAGGAGCAAACTCCTCCATTCCCTGGGTTCATCAGCAAAATTGTAACTGTGGCTCTTAACAGTGATTTTACAAGAGTGCATAAAGAGCTGAAAGCACTTGTCTGTACAGAATATATATTACTAATGGTCTAAGTTGTTACACAAGTGGTGAGAGTTGTTCTGAACTTAGGGGATCAATATCTAAGAGATGTTTGGGTTCACTTTCCTTCCCAAAAGTCCCCAAAGCAAAATAGAATTGCTTCTTTTTCACCAGGCTGCAAGAACCAGCAGACTTCAATACGCTAAGACACTTCCATGTTGACATATTTTCCTTAACAAGATATTGTCTTAATTAGTTTCATCTGCCATTTGGAGGTTATCTAGAAGACAAGGATTTTTAGGGATTTTTTAGTGAAGCAGAAAAAGTCCATATGTTTTTAGGTTGCATATTATTCCCTATTATAAAACCAGTACCTGCTCATTACTGCATATCCCACAAAAACAGTTTTCATGCCTGACCCTGAAATCTACTTTCACATGGAAATGAAATGCTAGAATATTTTTCTGCACAAAATACACACATATTCATCCCTTCATCAAACATTTTTGGTGAGAAGGCATGCCCCAGACACAGAGGTGTTGCCTTGCCCTGCTGCTGGCTCTGGCCACAAAGGTAAAGCCAGAACCAGCCACACTTCTCTGGCCTCTGCAAAGCTCTTGGCATCAACACAACATCCCAGTGTGTTAGATGGTAATAAAGCCACATGCAAAATTCAAAATTATTTTAGTTAATGTACTGCTGCTTTTGTCTCAGTCTCAGATAAAGACAAGGAAAGGATAGAAAAGGATAAACTCTCAAGGTATATGAGGTCTATCAACAGGTACTTTTCCCCCGGCACTGTCTTGTGAAACTATTATGAAAAACCATACCAACATATAAACAATGCTTGTGTATGCACCTATAAAAACAATGGCTTTGTTTAAAAATCCTGAGCTTCCAATTTCTCAGAGCTGCAAGTGACAGATAGAGAAAACAATTTATTTTCTAGATAGGGAGGGAATAATTTTTCTTTTCCCCTATACACAGATCATGGTCTACACAGTTTCCCAAAGACATATTTTCTTTAAAAACAGCAATATTTTTGGAGCATTACCTGCAACAATACCAATCAACTTTTCCTCTATGAGGAAAATGTTTCTCAGTGCACACAAGTACCGATAGTCAAAAGTATTAATGAACAAAAGTATTTAAAACCCCTAGAATATGATGGCCATCATATCAAGCAGTAATTTAACACTTTAAACAGGCAGCCAGATGGCTGGTTTCAGTCAGCCCATCTCCATTGACATGTATTTAATTAGCTGAGTTACCCCAGACAAACAACCAGCCTGGATTTCTAAGAGCAGGACAATGATGGAGCGGGATAATTGGAGCTGGAGATCAGCAGGGTTTAGAAATTACTTCAGGCTGGGGATTGCCAGCCCTTGGCAGGCCAGAGGCTCAGCCCAGCTCCCTGGGCCAGCAGCACGACTCAGGCACCTGCTGGAAGCCCCAGTGGCTGGGCAGGACCTGCGGGACATTCCTCCAGGGCCAGCCACAATCCCCCAGATGGGCTTTTAATTACAGCCCCGCTGCTCCTCCGCCTGCTGCCAGCCTGCAATCCCAGAGCCCAGCAGCCTCAGACACAGCCCCTCTGCCAGGGCCCAGCTGGCCAGCCTAAAACCACACAGGGACAGATTTACTGCAAAGGGAGGGGAATAAAACGCTGTCCCTGCCACAAAGCAAAATTCTCTCTGACTCTTCAGACTTTCAGTCTAGTGATCTCCTCTTCAGTAGAGACCTCCAGCCACTGTCACACTCTGGCTGGATATTTTCATTAGGTTATAAATCTGCTCCTTCCTCAATGGTCAGAGGATTTTCCCAGGAATTCCCTGGCCAACCACCAAACAGTCCCACTAAAGGCCAGAGCCATGCTTTAACCTATTTAACTGAACCCCCCAACACCCCTCCTTTCTATACCTGTATTAATTCCCTCCACATCCTCTCCTTCTGTATTTCCACAAAGCTTTCACCTTCTGCTTTTCACTAGGATTTTAACACTGCTGAAGTCAACGAGTTCTCACCAGTTCTGACACACGTGTTTTGGTGCTAGTTCTCCTAAGCAAACTTGGTTTGATCCTGAAGTCAATGATTATGGACAGAGCCATTCAGGAACATCTGTGTACTGTCTCTGGACATCACAGAAGAGGACAGACCTGGGGAGAGTCAACCTTACAATCTCTGAAGAGGTTAAAGCAGCAGGATCTGTAACTGCAGAGAGCTGACAGAGCCCCTCCTGTTATTTTACACAAAATGAAAAATGGTGTCATAAATTTGCACAAATTGCTCAAATATTACAATCTGAGTACTCAAATCCTTATTTCTACCTCAGCACTCTACAGGAAATGTGCAGTTTGAGCCGGTGATAGAACCACATTAATGGCTCCCAGAACCAGCCCCAAATTTGAAACAACGTGCCTCGAGCCTCACTGCAGAAAGAAATGAAGACATTACCCATGCCAGCCACAAGAAATAATCTCATACTGAATGCTCACTGTTACACAACATACTGCCCAAGTATTTACTGCCCTTTTTATGCTCTTCTATGCATAGAAGCACATAACATTGTCTGGATTTTAAAAGAGGCAAAGTTTGAGAGCTTTCCTGAGAGGCAAGAATTTTTTTTAAATTAAATTTTTAAAAAGAATTAAAAATCTAGATTGCAGCATCCAACAACAAACAACAGTGGAAGTCAGTGCCAGGCTTGCTTATTCTCAAAAATAAAGTTAAGCAGGACTTTGCCATTTGAGCATAGATTGCAGTCTGGCATATCAGATGCTGTAGTAATGAGATTTTGTAAATCTGAAATGCATTCATATTGTGTACATAAAGAAATCTCTTGATGTTTTACTTAGTTCAACGCTCTTTTTCATCATATGTACCAACCCATGCCCCCCTGCGTCCCACAGCTAATAACCAGTATATCTGATGAAAATTAATTGTCTTGACAGCTTGCATAAAAACTATAAAGGTGCAAAGGAAAAATGCTGTGGCAGCATTTTCTTTCTCTGTAGGACAGTAGCTATGGAAACTATCTTCAGAGGCCAACAGGCCGCCATCCCAGTGCAGCACAAAAAAAAAATCAAAATGCTACTTTCAGAGGGTTAGTCAGTGGCACCAGCCATAATTATCAACATCTATGATGTTGCTGCACATTAACCACAGCAAAATATTGGTTGGTGGTGTTGGGAGCAAAGCTGATATGACATTCTAGCACTTTTACAGACCTGGATAATACAGAGCCTTATAAACTGTCCTCATACTGATAATTATTATGATAACCTGTCAAAAATAGCATCAAAACATGTAAAAATAGGCAACTATCTAAAACATCCATGTGAAAACTATCCAATCTCCTAATAGAAAATATTTTATTACTTATTATGATAGAAATACTCAGGTAAATACTTGCAGATGAAGAGGAAATCTCTAATCTTATTTAACTGTCACATTTCACTTACTGAAACTTATCCTTTTCTGAAGGGTTTTATCCCATATAGCTAGCCTGAACAAAAGCCATGATTTCTAATACAGTCTGACAAAATCATCATTTTTTATGAATGCTGAGCGATTAGGAAGGATTTTTCCCTGAAAAGGTAAGACACAAAGGAGCCAGAGGTTCATCATTGCAAATGCATGTGGCAACTTTCACTGCCAGCCACTGAAGAGCTCCTGTGGAAATGTAGTCACAGGTCACTGATGAGACTCAAACCTCTGAAGAAATATGTCTTCCATCCAGAATAGTATTCAAAAAGTAGGAAAATTTCAGTCAATAAGAAACTTACTTATAAGGAAGAAAGCTGGAGTATACATACACCTCAAGTGTACACACGATTCCACCGTTGCAGAGGTTGGTATTTCACTCAAGCACACAATTTTGTCACTGTGGTATTCTCTAGTAGCTAATTTCTCTCTCTATGGACACATTTCTCCAGTTTCTCTGGAAAACTCCTTCTCTGACACCAGGAACTCTTATTTAAATGGCTTATGCAGACTACCCAGGAAGGACAGAGTTATACAGACCGGGTTTATATCCAGTCAAGAGCAAAATTCTCCCCAGTGCCACATTGTACTTGTTGGGTCTGCTGGGGGCTGTGGAAATGGCACCTCTTGCAGGATCTGACTTGAAACCTTGGAACGCTGACATGCACTACAAAACCAAACATGAGCATGTCTGAGGCACTGGGCTGTCGGCCTGTTATCCTGGTAACCTCTGAGCACCCACAAATCAATGATGGCCTCGTTCAAAAAAGTCTATGCCTATGGGCAGAAAATAAAAAATAAGGCATGTGCCTAAAATACAGGATATTTGGACAACTTTAAAATTCAGTTTATCTCACAGACTGCAATCGCTGTAAGTCACGTATGTCTGTATGTCCATCCTGCTGTTTCCACTGGGAAGCTGTGATCCATCTCCTCCTCAGCTCATGAGGATCTGCCTGTGAGAGCTGGGGTCCAGGCAGGCACGCTGCACTCACAGCAGGCTCTGCTGCTGTACCCCATTTTGCCTGCTGAAGATCCTCTAACCCAACTGCTCCACTGGCTAGCTCACTCCAAACTGAAGCAACGCAGGAGATTTTCAGGCTTTTAAACCAATATGAATTACTATAAATAACAAGTAGGTCAAGACCATGTTTTCTCTTGCATTTGCTCTTGCTCGCAACAAATGATCTAATTCTGACCCCTGCAGGTCCCTTGTCAGGGTGGTACAGATGCCCCTTTAGGGTTGACAAGGTGAGATGGCACAGCTCCCCAGGGGCAGCCCAGGGAAAACCCAAACATTATTTTCCAGTCACCCTGGTCTGTCTCCTTGTAACCTCAGTCACAACCTTCAACAATCCTGCAAGTGCTATATGATTTTCCACAGATGAAAGGGGCTTTTTTCTCCTACAGAGGAAAGAGGATGTTTAAGCTGCATTTATTGAAGATCTAATAATACATCCCTGTTCCTTATTTTTAATAAATTAGCAGTGCTGAGCAGCTTTCTCTGTAAAGCAGCAGATGCAGTCTATCAGAAATATGTATTTACTTATACTCCTATTAGGCAGTCAAAGCAATAAATTAAGACCTTCAATGCAGTCTTAATCCAAATTATTTCATTGGTTGACTGAGTGCCTCACCATTTGGAAAAGAGCTTTCACACACCCTATCCAGACCTCACTGATGCTGTAATTTGTAATAGCACTGTAGAAGAAAAACAACACCCCAACAACAATAAGGGACAAGTTTTCTGCAGGCAGAGGGAAATTCACTACTGCTTCAAATGGGAAGAGAAACACAGCTGTAGGGCTGTGATTTCATCCTGTCACATAGGAGCTCTGCATCTGACATATTGATTGGGGTAACTGGAGGGAAGAGGATCATGCCATGCCTAGATCCCCCCAGTGCCATCAATAAATCCATGCCTGGCTGGAACTGTGGGTTATATTTTAGATCTAACAACAGCTCTCATTAATTTACCTGTTACCTCTACGTAGTTGTATCAGCAGAAAATTGCAGTAAAACAGACCAGAACTATTTATTACATGCCTCACACTGAGGTTTGATCCAGCTACTACTAAACAAACCAAGTTATGGTTCAATTTAACTTGGATCTGACTCAAAAATACGTGGTCCATGCTGCCACCAGAAAAGAGGAGATTAACAGAACTGAAAGGACCAACAATAGGGTTTGTGTGCCAAAAGCCTGACTTCTTTTGCTGTGTTAATCTCATCAGAGACACCCATGACTGAAAACCTTGTCTTGCCTACTGTCCTTAAGACTGTAACAGCTACACGCTGCCAAGTGAAGATGTTAAGGAGATTAATCCAGACTCTAATAATATTTATCTAGGTATTGCTAAAAATATCTCTCTCAGGAAAGCCTTTACATGACAAGGGAGAGATAAACTCACATACTGATACATCTCAAACTATCCAACCTCCACCCTTGCACAAAACCCAGAATCAGACAAGAAAATGCACAATAAATAATAAAGCACATTTTCATTACTCTCAGAAGTAAATCCATCAGGGACCACTGCCACCATTTGCTTTAATGGTGCACACTACACCAGGAAGTTAAGAGCTCTGGCTTTTAACAAAAATATATTTAAGTAGTTACAAAAAATTGGATTCTTTCTTTGACACAAGTAGCTCTACCCTAGAAAACAAGTCCCAGTAAAATAAAAGATTTCTAACATCTGTTAACACCACACTTACTCCCCTATAGTTCTACAGCTTGGTTTCACCCCTCACTGAAATGCATGCTGTTGCAGCTCTTAATATCTTTCTCCACACCTTCTTTCACACTTGGCAACACCTGTATCATGAATCTCAAGACTGAACAGGTTGTTCCACTGCATTTTTTTCATTCCTTTAGTTTTCACACTATCCTAACTCAGTTTTTCAAACTTAATAGAATATCCCTTTGCAGTTAAGTATTTTCTGCCTTTGATTAATTCCTGCAAACCTGCAGTTCTCTTCCTAAACACAACTTCACAGTTTTCTTCCAAGAGGTAGCACATCAAAATTCAAGAAGGTAATTTCCTTCCTCCTCACCTGCCAAGATCATGTTGATGTCTCAGTCCCTCTCACCTGGTCACCTTACTCTCCTCAGAGTTCTGCTGTCCTTGGTTCCAGTTCCTTGCCACACAGGTCTGTTACAGTCTTTCCTGCCTTAAAAACAGCCATCCTTGATTTCACTTCATTCTCTGAACACTGAACAACTACACTGCCACTCATCCTCATCCTTCTTCCACATTTTTCCTATTAAAATACCAGAAGTGGTGTTTAACCCTCTGCGAAGTTGCAATCTCAGGAACCAACTCCTAACTCCTCATCAGGGAACCATGAAGCCCCTCCTCCTCTCAAACTGGGAGCTGCTTTACATGGAGTCCAGAACAGGAAACCTTGGGATGTATTGGGACTTCCTCCGTTTCAGATGTGGAGTTTGGACAGAGGCAGCCCAAGGTTACCAGGAGACATCAGCGTTTGTAGGCTCCTGTTACCCACCAGTCACATTTGGACTCGTAAGACACAGTGCCAGCCACGGAGGCTCAGCAGTTTTGAAGCAGCCCTTCAGATATCCAGCCTAGTCAGAATGTCAGGCTCTGAGGACAAATAGAATTCCTAACATCAAAAAAAACCTCTTCTCGCTATCTGACTAACAATTCCACGTTTTTCTTTGTACCCTGCAGTCTAACTCTCTCATAATTTGCTGAGCTGTGTTTCACACATACAATGAGAAGTTTGGGAGACAGACATTCTTTGTGATCTTATTTTAATTCATTAGGTGCATTTGCACTGCCAATTTAATGTGAAGAGAGGCATTTTCTCAGTGAGAACTTGACGTGCATTGACATTTAAGGTCTTGGGCCTGCCATTCATGATAGTGTGCCTTGATTTCCCCCTGCAGCTGTGCTCCAGGACAACACCCTGTGCATCCCAGATATAACAGAGATGCAAGGTCTCT
This sequence comes from Illadopsis cleaveri, assembly GCA_013399915.1. Classification (NCBI taxonomy): domain Eukaryota; kingdom Metazoa; phylum Chordata; class Aves; order Passeriformes; family Timaliidae; genus Illadopsis; species Illadopsis cleaveri. Next base: position 1,210,477 of record VXBB01012525.1, read on the forward strand.
AGCAACTGACTCTTTGCTGCATGCCCAGGACAAGCAGCTGGTGCAACCTCTTGGGCCAGCTGGGAGATGAAGTGGAGGTGTGGTCCTGGACCCACCAGGGATCACAGCAAATAATCAAGTTTTTCTCATTTGTGCAATGTCAGTTGGTAATACCCATGCTCCTTGTCTGGGCTCTACTACAATGCCAAAGCAAATGTAAATAAAGTTATTTACCAAGAGAGAGCATGAAAAGAAAATAAATCAAACCGCAGCCACATACTACAACACTGTAATTGTTCATTTCCATTAGGTAACATTGAAAATGGTGATAACTTACTCATCTCCAGGATACAAGCTCCAGCAGTAGTTGTAAAGCCTGTGTTACTTGAGAGAGAGCCCTGCACTAAAACTTAGAGCAAATTGTTCCTATGTTATGAACTGCAAACACTCATCTAGACCTTAGATACCAGAGGCATTCCCAGCAGTCCTCTCTACTACCACATGTGCTATTTACATGAAAAAATATTTTTATATGCTTGAATGCTGGCACGTCAGATTCCCATTAACACCACCAGGAATGATTGCAATTCCAGCTCATGTTCGGGAGCCACCAGGAATCACTTTATTGCAGATGCCAAGAAGGCCAAGACACAACACATGGTTACTGTGGCTCCGCTGGTAGCTCTGGTCTTCTCCCAAACTCAACAGAAAGATGCATTTATTGCACTGGGTTTGGCCTGCATCCCCCTCTGACCACAGGTCACACAGGTGTGCTCTTAGTCAGGACACTGCTGCCCTTCAGGGTGCAGTAAGTCACGGAGGTCATCATTTTACAAATGCCAGCTGGCTCCTGTGCTGAGACTAGGAACATCCACTGGAATGCACACATACACAGCGGGCATGGAGAAGGGGAACACAGGCAGTCAATTCAAAGAAGAGGAGAGAAAGGGAAAGAAATGGAAGTAAAGTTCTGTAAAGATTAACATCTGTTGCCACAGAAACGACTATTTATGACAATGAAACCTGAAATTACAATTTGAAATGCTTGCAACATACAGCTCATCTTCAGAATAAAAAAAACAACTCAGAATAAGGATGTGGTATACTCAGGCACAAATTACTTTATCATCATCAGCTATACAATGGAATAAGGATTTTAGCTTCCTAGTGGCTTAGTGGCTTAGACCAAGAGCACCGGCAAAACCTTGGCACAGAGAAGAACTGAGAGGATTCAAGTGGACATAATGAGAGAGCAGCTGCATTGTCTATTTAGAACAACACAGGCCATCAGGAGCCAAGAGCCTTTTTAGAGGGGTTTATACACAAAGCAAGGGAAGTTATTAGAAGGTGGAACAAAGATGTACATGGATAGCAACTGGTATATGTTTGGCTCAGACACTTGGAACCACATGGATTTAAGAGAAATTCTATAAAGAGAGACAGGGAAAAGAAGAACACTTCCTTTTGTTCTTTCATAGCATATAGCAGTGTTGAGAACTTTGTTTCTGTAATACATCAAACTTTTTTTTTCCCACATATCGGTTTTTCCTTCATGATCCTACTGTCATTCTGATTATTCTGAGGAATAATTTATGTTTCAGATACCAACCATCAGTGCACGCACCACAGCAAGATGCAGAAGTACTTGATTCTCCTTTATAAGCCATTAATTTCTGTACTTTAAAGATTCTCTCTGCAAAAAAAGCAAAAAACCTTCCTATGTTCATTTCAAATGATAAGTATAGATGAAAAATAAATTCTCAAAGAAACAGACAGCTTGAGGGTTTCTGACATAAGTCTCGCTGCATAACTTTCTCTTAAGGTTTAAATCATTTAAATAGACCAAAGCTATATGTATATTTTTTTAAATTCCATTCACATCAGCTTGAGACTGTATCAATCATCTAATGTCCTAGTACTATCAATTCTTTTGTCATTTCTAGGAGTTTCCATTATATGAGATCTAAATATTAAATAGTTAGAACCAAGAAACAGAAATTTGCTGCTGTAATAATCCCTCCAGACCTTCTTCAGAATGGAAGCATTATCACAAATCCTACCACCAACCTTCTGGTTGATGTTTTTACACAAATATTATTAGAATTGCCCTTTCATTCTCTCCTTTCTGAGCAGTGGAAATTCTGCTTTACTGCTCTGATAGCCTCAACTTCACCATGGTGCAGTTTCAGGTGGAAAAAGAGAGTTTTAATATCCATGGAAACATCAGCCAAGAGCAGAAACACCATGCCTGTGTCTTAAATACCAGTCTCAGGTTAGTTCCATCACTCCATGGGATTATGTTTTAGCTAAATCACCAAACTAACAGCAGCTATTGAATTGCACTTACTGAGAACTGGAGCAAAGCAAAAGTGGATTGGGTGGTTTTGTGGTTTTTTGCTACAGCACCTCTTTGCAAGCTACAAGTGAACAGAGACACACCCACACTTAGCTTTGCATGCAGAGTAGCCTATCCATTTCAATGCTTTAACTCCAGGGTTAAGCAGGTGTCTAACTGGTGACAAAATCAGGGTCTTAAAAGGAAAATTAATTAGTGTAAGAAGTGGATTTATGCACAACACCTGGCTGCTGCTGCTGCTGGGCTTATCTATGTAGGAATTTAGCTGGTGGAGACAAGCAGTGGTGTAGCAGTAATGCTCTACAACAGTTGTAACCAACCCTACATGGCACAGAAGAAGAAAAGTTAACCATTAATAATTATTACAGAAAGGGAAGTTCTTTGCTAAGGAAAGAGGGCGACACAAAATACTACAAAGCATACATTTATACTTCAGCTAGAAAAACTTGTCAATAAGCACGTGCTACATGCAATAAACTGCAAAAATGCAGACGACAAAAAGCTGAAGTGGGAATAAATTTCCTAGGAAGTACTCTAAAAAAAAGACCAGATTGAAAAAGCCAAAAAAGTACATACAAGAACATACAATATTTCTGAGCTAAAGTATGATGAAGTGTGATAAGGTATGATAAAGTATTTCTGAGAAAAAATACGATGATGATGATTGCTGAGCTGTCCGAGATGTTCAGTGAAAGGGGAAGGTACAAGAGATGCTGAAACCACTGTGAATGCTTTGTATTTTTTGGCTTTTCTTCAGAGCTCTGCACTGAACATCCAATCCATCCTCCCTGATCCGCACACCACCGAGGAGGGGGGACACACCATATGGCTCACTTTAACCGCGGAAATTGTGCGCTGTGACACAAATTGTGGGACTGCTCCAGCCGCACAGCCAATCTCCAGATCCAAGGATTGGGCGGAATGGGGATTACACCACAGGCTGCAGCCACTCTGGGAACAGGCAGAGCTTCAGACAGGGGCAGCTCCAGCCTCATTTCACACACCCGGAATCCACCGGCTCACAAGGTGCTGGGCGAGCGCTGAAACCAGGACGACTCAAAATTTTATTGGGGCATTTGTAACACAACAGCAGCCTAATAATGTACTTCTCTTCCATACTGCTTCCCTGCACAGCACAGCAAATTTCAGGTTCTAAAAGAAACATGTAAATCCACAGCAGCAGAAACCTGATGACATTTTTATTCTTGCTACTAGGAAGCCCCATGTAATGCCAGTGGCATTAATCCCAATGTTCACTAGCAATAGGAACTAAGTCCTGGTGAATTCAACCAAGGGCACTGGGTGCTTTAAGCTGAAAGGGAATTCTGTATTTAGCTTATATGATTTGTTTCCTCTCTTAACAAGAAATGGAAAAACATTTGTGGTATTCATGGCAAAAAAAAAGAAAGTAGTTTTGGTTCATCACCAATGACCAGCATAAAAATGCACGGAAAAAAAAAATCCTCAGCACTCTGATTACTGCCTTATTCCCCAATCACGTTTAAAACTCTGGACTGCCCATTCCAGCATTTCAGTGCAATTTTTATTGACCTACTAACCTGTAACTCTGGGAAGCCTGGAGCTAAGAATGCAATAATGGCTAGCAAATACAAGTCTCCAAACAGAGTGTAATAACCTTAAGTAAACTACTGCCAAGCCAAAGTCCTGCAGATCAAACAGTTCCCACGAAGCCTTATGCTATTAACTAGCAAAAGAGTCCCATGATATCTCCATAGTCATGCACAATAACAGAGCACTGTGCTTCTGTTTACTTACATAGCTTATCTGCAATCCAGTAATGTATACAGCCAGCCCCTCCGATGTAAATCACTTCTCTATTTCATGATACTTCCCTTGTTAAAACTTTGCTAGCTTCCTAATGATAAACAGGGGGTTTATCTGGAATATCTATTTTTAAGGGATGGGCAATGGACACTTACAAAACCATTTCAATAAGGGATGGGCAATGGACACTTACAAAACCATTTCAATAAGGGACTCTATTTTGTTACATGGAGAAAAAGAATTGTTCACATGCAGAATAAAGTTTGCAACAACATGGTATTTATGTGGCTCTGCATTCTTCCTGGTTCAAGGCCCACTCACACTTATTTCTGTCATTCCCTGGGCAACCCCACCTTGGAGACGGATAGTGGATCTAATACCCTACCAAAGCTAAAGAATCAACAGCTAAAAGCCTCATGGCCAGCAGTGGGTCACTCATTACTCTGTGTTTACCTCGCCCTGCTGCTTTGTGTGCTTCAACTCATTTCAAAAAGACCTCTTCTCTACCTAATAGACTTCTTCCATGAGGACAGACTGAATCCAGCCATCTATGCAATGTGGAGGGGTCAAGCCTTAAACAATCAGGAATAAAATTAAAACAGAAATTAAACTCGTTAGGATGCTCCTTCAAGAGGCACAAAACGAAAACAAAATCTGCTGCCTCTGAAGCAACAGGGCTCGGATGCAAACGCCGCGGATTGCTTGCCCACGGATCAGGGAGGAAAAGGCAGGGGAAAAGGCAGGGGAAAAGGCAGGCATGCTGCCCTTCTCCCCCGCGCCGAGGAGGTGCTGAGTCCCCCGGTGGGGCCGGGCGCGCAGGGGGCGGTGCGGGCTCCGGCCGGCGCGGTCCCAGCCCGCTCCCCGCGCTCCGGGAC